>PVJX010015494.1:0-42428 GCA_004027295.1 Dolichotis patagonum | reverse complement strand
CTTTGATGTTCTGTGCCAATTTCACTATACTGTCTCAATTGGCTTTATTCCATCCTGTTTTTTTGTAACTGTTTGCAGCCTCACTGTGTGTTCACTTTGTATGCCTTAATTTTGTAACATGAACAGCTATTTCTGGGAGGACAGTATGTGGTTTGTCAACTAGTGATTTATGGTTTTTTTTTGAGGTTTTGTATTGTTTCTACCCTTTTTTCTGTATTGCTTTTTTTCCTTTTTAAATAAAATTTTTAAAAAAATGAAATTGAGACCAAAAAAAAAAATCAATGAATCAAACAGCTAGTTCCTTCAGAGTAAACCAAATAGACAATACTTTGCCAATTTTACCCTAAAAAGAAAGACACAAATCAATGCAATTAGAAATGAAAAAGTTGAAATGACAAGGAACATCACCCAAATCCAGAAAATTATTAGTTACTATTTTGAAGATCTGTATTCTAAAAAATTAGAGAATTCAGAAGGAATAAATATATTCCCAGGTACATTTGAATTACCAAAATTACCAAGAACTGAATAACATGCAATAAATTGGAAAGCAGTAATAAAAAAAACCTACCAATTGAGAAATGGGTTCTTTGTTGAATCGATTCATCACTAGATTCACTGCTGAATTCTCTAAGAACTTCAGGGAAGATCTAATGCCAATACTCCTCAGTGTCTTTTAATGAAATTGAAAGGGAAGGAATAGCCCAAAGGTTATTCTAGGAACCTAGCATTATGCTGATTCCAACACCAAGCAAAGATCCAACTGAAATATAGTATTTGAAACATTAGCCAGAGTAATCAGGCAAGAAAAAGAAATAAGATATGTATGTGTATACATATATATACTATTTGCAGATGACATGATCCTCTACACAGAAGAGTCAAAAGATCCTCAGAATTAATAAAATTCACATGCAGAAGACTGAATCTAGACCCAATCTCTTACCACATACTAAACTAAAATCAAAATGGATCAAAGATCTAAATCTTGAAACAGAATCTGTTGGAAGACAAAACAGGTAAAACTCTTGAACACAACGGCATAGGCAAGGACTCTGCAACAGAACTAGAACTACAGTGGCATAAGAAATACCAACAAGAATCAAAAAATAAGATCACAGCAAATTAAAAATGTTTCTGTTCCACAAAGGAAACAACCAATAGAGTGAAGACACAGCATACAGGAAGAGAAAAAGATTTGGTCAGCTATTCCTTGGACAAAGGACTAACATCCAGAATATATAGAGAACTCAACAAAATTAGACCCCTCCAATAAAGACCTAATTTAAAAAATTGGCAACTGTAATAAAAAACACTTTTCACAAGAAGTAAAATAAATACCTGAAAAAAAGTTTGTCATCTCTGACCACTAGAGAAATGCAAATTAAAACGAAATACCACCTTACTCCAAAAAGAATGGCCATCATCAAGAAATCTAATAACAAATGTTGGCAAGGGAGCAGAGGGAAAGGAATTCTTCTACACTGTTGGTGGGACTGTGAACTAGTATAACCACTGTGGAAATCAGTATGGAGATGCCTCAAAGAACTAGAACTAGAAAATTCATTTGGCCCAATGTGGTGGATTAACAACTGCTGGTCAACTTGTAGCACCAGCTGAACTGAATCAGCATGGTGCTGAGTGTGGATGGCCCACCTGAGGACTGTTGCCAACATAAAAAGGAGAACTGGAGAGAAAGAGGTGCTGTTGGTTCTCCTGTTGCTGTTTTTTCCTGGTGGAGTTCGTCGAGCTTTTTTCCTGATGTGAAGTTGGCTGTTCTTGTCATCAGAGGAGCTTGGGACCCTGTTGCTGAGAGTGGCTGCAGTTCATTTTGGGGGAGCTCTGGTCCTTACTTTAAGCATCGCTTCCTGCCTCCAGAGGAGAAGATCATATGCGATTCAAGCTCCTGGAGAAGCCTGTTGTGCTGGCTTCCTGATATGAACTTGGCTGTTCTCATCATTGGCACTTGGAACCGCATTGTCTCTGAGGATGGCTGAGGTTGTTGAGAAGAACAGGACAATCAAAAAATGAACTGAGGCCTTTCACCTCAAGGGAAGGTGGTACTTTTCAGGGGGAGTTCTGGTTCTTACTTCAAGTGTTGCTTCCTGGCTCCAGTGCAGAACTCTCAGCCTGCTGGCACAGATCCTTCCTCCCACTGGCACAGACTTTCTAGCTTCTACCACTGACCTTTGGGCCTTTCCAACGAGGATCCAGGAAAGAGACTTGCATGAATCATTGCTATGGGCTCTAGGCCTCCAGTTGGACTTGTAGGGGGGGGCAGTCATAGGCTCTAGGTCTTCAGCTGGAATCATCATGCAGGATATTGCCGTGGGATCCAGGCCCTTAGCTGGATTTTTTTGGGTCTCTAGTGTGTGGTCAGGTTTCCTGCACTTCTTGTATTTGACTCTTTGGGTGACTGTTATAATTCTATAAATTGTGTGTCCTATATTGAACTGTGTTCCTTGCAAACCCTGACTACAACAGAATTGGTACCAGGAGAGTGGGATTATAGCTGTGATGTTGCCTGGCCATGTGGCTTAAGAACATTAGGAATCAATCTGGAAAAATTTTGAGAGACTGGCCAAAGAGGCAGCCCTGTATGCTGTAAACCATATGGGAGACTCTAGTGGGAGCCTAGAAAACCAGAGTACTGATGGAAATGCTGCCAGTTAAGAAGAAGTTCAGGAGGCTTCTATTGAGGACTGTATTGGCTGCTGGATTCCAGGTATTATATTCTGCTTTGGTTAAAAGTTTGCATTTTGCTTATGTTTAGAGATACTACCCAGGTGGCAGAAAAATGTCAGAGCAGTCTACTGCTGGGATGGTGGCATGGTTATTGCTGAGAGTTTTTGGTCAGATTTATGTTGAAAATTAAGAGCAAAGAAACAGTAGACAGTAGTCGAAGTATTTAGCCAGATGGAAGGCTTCAGTGGAGCTATGAATTGCAAGACAAAACAGAGGACAATGGCAAAATGAATTGAAGTCTTTTACCTGAAGGGAATAGAGTATCTGAACTGCAGGAAATTCCTGTTTTTTAGTCTTTGCCATGCCCTGCTAAAAGTTAATGGGAAGCAAGGACTGTGATTGTAATAAGATTAATCAAAGTATTGTGGTTTTAACCTTGAATTTTGATCACCCTTTGAATATTTTCCTTTTGGTGCAGGAATGAGTGCAATATGAATCATATATATGTAATTGCTGTATTAATGTAAATCTGAATAGACCAAGACATGTGAACATTTCACAAATCTGTCACTAGAGACCATGGTTTAGGGAAATATGTACAGTTATCAAGTTGACCAGGGGTGGATTGTGGTGGATTGATAACTGGTGGTCAACTCGTAACACCAGCTGAACTGAATCAGCGTAGTGCTGGGTGTGGAGGGCCCACCTGAGAATTGTTGCCAACATAAAAGGGAACTGGCCAAGAAGTGGTGTGGTGGTGTGGGCTCTTTTAGAGGAGCTTGTGGCGCTTCTTTCCTGATGTGAACTTGGCTGTTCTCATTGTTGGAGGAGCTTGGGACCTAGTTGTCACTGAGAATGGCTGTGATACTTATCAGGGAGAGCTCTGGTCTTTACTTTAAGAGTCACTTCCTGGCTCCAGTGTAGGACCCTCAGCCTGCTGGCACAGATCCTTCATCCTGTTGGCACAGACTTTCTAGCTTCCACTGCTGACTTTTGGGCCTTCCCAGTGCAGATGCATGAAACAGACTGGCATGAGACATTGTCATGGGTCTATGTCTTCAGCTGGACTCATACAGGACATTGCCATGGGATCCAGGCCTTCAGCGGGATTCTTTGGCATCTTTAGGGTGGGGACAGATTTCCTGCACTTTTAGTATTTGACTCTTTGACTATTTTAAAATTCTGTAAATTATGTGTCCTGCATTAAATTTTTTTTTTTTGTAGTCCCTGACTACAATACCCAGTTACTTCCTTTTTAGGTATCTTCCCCAAAAAGTTAAAATATATTACAGTGAAATGTGCATACCATGTTTAAAGCAGCACAACTCATAATAGCTAAATCTTCAGGGCCTTGTCTATATTAGGCAGGAGCTCTGCCACTGAGCTACACTCCCAGGCCAGGATTAGATTTTTTTTTTTAACCAAAACTGTAGCTCTACATACTGTTCTAGTTTTTATCTAGAAGTCCACTAAGAACTTCATGCGCTCATAGGTGGGGCTTTTGGCAGGTGACTGAATTAGAGATGGATTAGCTGACTTGCTGTTAGGAGATGAGGCATGTTGGGGAAAAGTGCATGACTGGGGTGTGACCTGGAAGGGTTTACTTCATTCCCTGGCTCCCTTGGGCTTTCTGGCTGCCCAGATAAGGGCAGCTTTTCCTCCACTACACCCCTTTGTCGTGCCATCCCTCCTTGAAACTTGCAGCCTAGGGAATAATTATTAAGCAATGTCATAAAGCTAGAAGAAAAAATAGAATGCATTAGGAGGGTAGAAATACAGATAGTTCTGCAGAAGGCTTGGGTTGGACAGACAGGAAGTACTTTAGAAAGCAGGTAGATGATGGCTGGGTGTGATAGTGGACACCTGCAATCTCAGCACCTGGGAGGCTGAGGCAAAAGGATCGTCATGAGTTTGAGGGAAGCCTGGGCTACATAGTGAGTTCAAGGCCAGCCTGGACTACACAGTGAAACCCTGTCTCAAAAACAACAACAAAAAAAAATTGCAGGTGATATTTGAACTGAACCTCAAAAAATGTATAATCTCAGACTAACCAGGCAAGCAAAGGGAAATTATGTATGTATCGATGTTTTGCTTTGCTTTGCTTTGCTTTGAGACAGGGTCTCATCATGTAATTCAGCTAGCTTTAAAGCCCAGCTTGGCCATGAACTCAGTGATCTTATTGCCTCAGCACACCATGCTGGCAGAAACTTTTTAAAAGCATTTCTCTAAGTCACTGGTGAAATGGAATCAATCTCAAAACAAGCCTCAAATTCTTTTAACATCCAGCACTGCATAAGGATTTCTGTGGATATTAAAGTTTCAAAACAAAATGTGGCCCTGCTTTTAAGAAATTAAACTACAAGTAATTTGTCCTATTCAAAAGTTAGCAGCAACTAAGCCAAATAGAATCATTTTTCATATTTTGTTAAGCAAAAAGTTCTGAACAGCAACAATCAAACCACAGCTAACTTGTTCCTAAGTCTAGTTTTCTCTCAAGACTGAAGAGAGACATCCTTCAGGGTTTTATTAAAAGCTGTATTAACTGTTCTTTTTTTTTTTTAAACTTAAATGATTTACAAAGAAGATACGATCTTAATGAGTTAAAAATTATTGTGCTTATAAAACCAACCAGATCAAATTCCATGAAACAGCCAAAGCTTGAAATCAGTTTTTCCTTCTATATTCATACTGATTCCAAAAAACTAGGACTTCTGTTACCATACATACCTGAATATAAAAAAAAAATTCTTCCCTAGTGCAGGACCCTTATATCTCTGGTCTTGACTGAAAAAGCACTGGGTATTGAACTCAGGACCTCACACTTGCTGAGCAAGTGCTCTACCACAACCTGTAACTCCAGTCACACTAAACCTTTATTTTGTGTGTGGGACACTATAACAATTCATAATTCGCTAAACATTTTAATAAAGATGATTAAGTCTCCACTAATCTAGCTCAGATTTGATTAAGGGGTCCTGTTTCTAACAAACGTCACAGCCCAGAGTTGAGTCAAGAGCAAGACAATGTGAACAATGCCCTTAAAGATTCTTCTCATTAGTCACATTCTTTGGACTTTTTTTTTTTTTTTTTTTTGGTTCCGGGAATCAAACTCAGGACCTTGTGACTGCCAAGCAGGCACTTATGCCACTGAGCTATATCCCCAACCTGGGCTTTTTTTTAAATGATTGCCTGGGGTTCCATTTGAGCTGTTGGGTATATCCACTTCATCTGTGCAATCAATGATATATCTTTGAAATTAATAGAAAAATTAATGTCTGTAAGGCAGAAGCTTTTTGGCATTTTAAGTGTATAGACTTTCTTGCAAAGTCTTACTCTAAGCAAAACCAGATGAAGATTTAAATAACAACAAAACAGAGGATG
This sequence comes from Dolichotis patagonum, assembly GCA_004027295.1. Lineage (NCBI taxonomy): Eukaryota > Metazoa > Chordata > Mammalia > Rodentia > Caviidae > Dolichotis > Dolichotis patagonum. The sequence continues at coordinate 36,362 of PVJX010015494.1, read as the reverse complement.
ACTATTGTAATTTAGCTTCTTGTTCTCTACATTAGCCAACAAATAGTAAATGGACTTACACTAAGCCAAATTTCTCTATTCTAGCACAAGATAGAAAAATATCAAACTTGAATTCCTGGAAATGGCCCAATAACAAGGGTGATGAAAAGCAAAAAAGGTTGTGCTTTTGCTTACCCAATTATAGTTTCTAAATGACTCAAAAACAGAAGAGTGATCTGTTTAGGAAGATGCATTTAGACCATTCCATAATACGTGTTGCACTCATATTAAGTTAAAACGATACCTGGGGTGTTCTAATGTAAATTTTAGGGTATAACATATGAATACATTCCACATCTAAAGAAAGCTAAAAAATGGTGCTGACACAAAAGCTTGTATATAAATGTAGCATTATTCACAATGCCCAAGAAACAGAAGCAATTAAAATATCCCATCGACTGAAGAATGAATATACAAAATGCAATGCGTCCACACAATGCGGTATTATTTGACAGGGCAGGAAGGGGGGAGTCAAGGGAGTGTTCTTTATGGGATAATGGAAATGTTCCAAAATTAAGATTGTGGTGACAGCTGCACAACTCATTTTCTTATGTACTTTAAGTGGGTGACCGCAATGCTTGGTGAGTGGGTGAATTTTATGATAAGTGAAAGATACCTAATGTGTTTGGGGGGAAAAATGGTATATAAAGCTGAGCAAAAATTAAATACAGGGGCCAGGGAGATAGCTCAGCAGTGCAGTGCCTGCCTGGCAAGCATGAGGTTGTGAGTTCAATTCCTGGTACAAAAAAAATTAAATGCACAGATATAAAGTGTCTTTTGGCTCAAGTCAAATCTTTGACTTATTCAATAAGGGAGACCCACAGCAAGAGAAGCCTAGCAGCTCCACTGAAGATACAGGCTCCCATTTCTTCCCTGTATCCTGAAGCACAGAGGAAACTTGCCCTCCTTGTTTTCTTTCTGCTAAAGAACTGACTGAAAAGCTAACCAACTGGGTCAGGAAAGCTCAGCAGCACAGTGCCTGCCTAGCAAGTACAAGGTTCTAAATTTGATTTCTGGTCCCGATAGGGAAAAAAAAAAAAGTTAACCAATCAATGTTCTAGCTTTTTCTTTACTTTCCTTTTTTCTTTTCTTTTCTTTTCTTTTCTTTCTTCTTTCTTTCTTTCTTTCTTTCTCTCTCTCTCTCTCTCTCTCTCTCTTTTTTTTTTTTTTTTCGTGAGACAGAGTCTTGATTTGCAGCCCAGGCTGGCCTTGAACTTGTAACAATCCTCCTGCTTCAGCCTCCTGAGTGCTGGGGTTACAAGTATGTGCCATCATGCCTGGTTCAAATCAATGTTCTTGATAATAAACTTGGATGTTGGAACATCATTGCCATATACTTCAAGAAGGAATATACTTGGTAAATTTTGTTTAAATTCAAAATTATCAGTATTTGTACTTAGGACGCACTATTTCAGAAAACAAAAGCAGTATACTTAAATAAAAGCATATAGATTAGATACTATGGATAATTATTTGAAAATTCATCTTTGTTTAATGAGTAGATATTCATCTCAGGTAGTCACTGTACAATTAGATTTAATATAAGTGGATTAGATTAATGCAAATGCATTAAATAAATCATTTAGCAAAGCTGTCTAAACATAAAAATCTATAAAATGAAATATTAATGCACTTTAAAAATCTAAGTAATCCCCAGTACATGTGAATAATTGTTCAAATATAATACTAACTGAATCAGCAATCCTAACTCAGATTACGAACAATATAGCTTTCATGTATACAAAAACCATTTATAGGCTTTCTGTGTTCGTATCTGTTCTATACTCTAATGATGCTAACAGAACTAATATTGACAGTTTCTTTTCATTTGTCCTTTGGTGTTTGAGATTGAACCTTGGGTCTTGTGGATATCAAGCAAATCCTCTACCAATGAGTTACATGCTCAGCATGATTTCTTTTTAAAATTGTGCATTTAGCCAGAGTAGTGGTGCATGTTTGTAATCCCAGCACTTGGGAGGCTAAGGTGGCACTAGTTTGAGGTTAGCCTGGGCTAACTAGTGAGTTCAAGGTCAATCTGAATTACAAAGCAAGATCCTGTCTCAAAAACAATCAATCACTCAGGAAGGAGGAGGTTAACTCAACCTGCAGACAGTGCTTTTGTGTGAATCGCTGGTTCTTCATGCTGTGCAGCTGACCACATGACTACATGATTCTGGTAAGAATCAGGGCCGTCACTGCAACATGCTTCTGATTCAGCCCCTGTACTAAGCTGTAAAAATATGTTAATCAGAACTGTAAGGCATCTTCTTGAAGACTTTCAATAGGAGCCAGTATGCTTCACTTCATTCAGAGGTTTCCTCAAGCATCTTCAAAGATGCTGAAATGCCTTTCACAATGAGATTAGAGCCAGTAGGAGAACAGACACACTTTCTCTCAACATACCTTTCCTGCCTTTGTTTCCAAGACCTTGGTGTTTACCATCATTTCCAGGGTGCATGAGTAAGGCACATGCTATCATACATCTCCATGCAGCTTGAAGAAGCAGCAGAAGCAAGAAGTATTTCTAGTCAGGTCACCAATCACCATCACTTACTTGCCTGAAAGCCCAAAGCCAGGACTATATATAACTGGCAGGACTAATCCCTTTCCTGACTTCCCATTAATCACGGTCATGATAAAGTCTTATAACCCTGTACTAGCTTTTACTCAGATGGCTTAAGGAGCCAGTTTCCTTCCTTTTTTAGGAGGGGTCAAATGGAGTTTTGCTCTGACAAAAGGTAGTCCAGCCAAACTTGCCCCATTATCCCTGAGGACAGCAGTCACTTTAAAGACCTTTTTTTCATTTGCAATCACTTTAATACTTCAAAATATTTACCCAGCAAAAGGACTTAAGAGGCCTGGTCAAGTAGAATAAATATAAAATTACTTTGTGGTAACAACAACACTTAATCAATAAATAAAATTGATTCGTTCAATGTATATTTACTGAAGATTAGGAGATTAGAGGATTAGGAGTTCTAAGCTTTTTTTTTTTTCCTTTTTGGTCTTTTTGAGATAAGGTCTTACTATGCAGTTCAGGCTGGCCTCAAACTTGCAAGGATCCTCCAGCCTTACCCCACCCTGAGTGCTGGGATTACAGGTGTGAACCACCATGCCTGGCTTTAAACCATTTTGTGTTTGGCTTAAAGAGAAGGAAATATTCAGTCACTAACAAATTAACACAGTTGCTGAGAATTTAGCTCAGTGGCATAAGTGCTTGCCAGGCAAACACAAGGTCATGAGTTTGATCCCCAGTACAAAACAAACAAAAAATTAACATAGTTATGTAATTTTTCACAGGGTCCATAAGAGCCTCCATAATTGTCACACAAGTTACTCATCTGTCCTCCAGTCCGGCGTGGATATTTGAGTAGAATCATTTTCTAATTTGGACATTTAATACATTTATGTGCCAAAGTTCTCAGTAGCTCCAATAAAGTACCCTCTTTCCTTGGTGCTGAGTTTGACATTGTTTCTTATGTCTTACTCAAGTTATACTCTGCTCCACAAACTATATGACATAACCTGCTCAGTCCTAAGATAACAAGTGCCCAAAATGCAACTCCAAACCCACTTATTTATCCCAAAGTGCCAACACCACAATAGAACATGAATACTGAGGCTTTAGTAAAAAAAAAAAAAAAAAAAAAAAAACCTCGTACATTAACATCTTTTGTCTTAAAAAATAAAAACAAGCACATGTGCCATATGTTTGCCACCACTGTTCTATTCCCTTTTGCAAACTCAGTATCATTCCTAGTTCTAGGCATCTGTTATGGTTTAGGTCTAGATGACCCACAAAGTCTCATGTGGTCCTAAGTGGGGCTTTTTCAGAGGGTGGCGGGATCTAGAGAGCGTAATGCTGGGATTAAGGGTGGGTGATTTATAAATCAGTCTACTGATTGATACTGCCCTAATCCTGGTAGCCTGGATACAATATAAGGGACAAAAAGAGGCTTGTCTTGTGCCTTGTTGCTTTGATACCTTCTGCCTGCCATAAATTGTTTCCCCTCTGCAATGCCCCTCTGCCATGCTACCCTGCTTTGCAGCCAGCCTGTAATGTACTGAAACCTCTATAAACTGAGCTAAATAAAATCTTTCTTCATTTAACTCTGGGTGTCAGGTATTTTGTCTCAGCAAACAGAAAAGTAACTAAGACAGCACCCACCGATCTACTTCTGTCACTAGATTATATTTGTCTTCTCTAGAACTTTATGTTATAAGTCATATAGTATAGACTCTTCAGCACATTTTAGATATTCATAATATTACATGTATATGTGGTTTGTTGCTTTTAGTACTACTCCATTATATAGAGTACCATAATACATTTGTTTATTTATCTATTGATAGACCTTCCAGAGGTCTTTTCAATTAATAGTTATTATGCGTAAAATTACCATGAACATTTTATACATACCATTGTGTAGAGACTTTTCGTTTTTTTTTGAGACAGGGTCTTGCTACGTAGTTCAGGCTGGCCTTGAACTTAACTATGTAGCCTAGGCTAGCCTCAAACATGGGATAATTCTCCTGCCTCAGTCTCCCAAGGGATTACAGGTATGTGCCACCACATTTGGCAAGATACATATTTTCATGCATCCTGAGCAAAACCTTAGGAATAGATTTGCTAGGTTATAGTAAATGCTTGTCTAACTTTATAATAAATTGTCAAACTTTTATAGAATGGTTATATTATTTCATATTCCTATCAGCAGTGTATGAGTTCCACTTGTTCCATATGTCTCAAACACTTATTACTGTCCATCTTTAAATTTTAGCTATTCTAATGGGTATATGGTGGTATCTCATTATGGTTTTACTTTACAAAAATATAATTTCCCTGATGACTAATAATGTTCAGGATATTTTTATGTGTTCACTGACCAATCCCCCCTCCATGATCTCTTTTTGAAGCAACATCACATTCACTATGTAGTTCAGCCTGGCCTTAAACGCCTTATGTAGCCCAAATTGGCCTGCAACTTGTGATCCTCCTGCCTCCTGCCTCCTGGGATTATAAATAATTAGCACCACAACTTGCTATTTATTTCTCTTGTGAAGTGTCTGTTCAAATATTTAACCCATTTAAAAACTAGTCATAAGGGCTAGTACTAATCATTAAATGTTTAATAGAATTTAGCAAGTGAAGCCATCTGAACTTGAACTTGGGTTGTGAAACTTTTAATTACAAATTCAATTTTTTAAACCAGATATAAGGCTAAGGAGGTTTTCTCTATCTTCTAAAATCAATTTTGAAAATTTGCATCTTTCAAGGAATTGCCCATTTCACATAAGCCAACAAATTTAAACATTGCCTTGAGGATGTGTCATGATGGCTCCACCTTCATTCCTGATACTGGTAATTTGTACCTTCTCAATTTTTTTTTTCCTTGAGACATTTTTTTTTCCTGGGCTATGTAGCCCAGGATGTCCTTGGACTCAAGGCAATCTTCCTGCTTCAGCCTCCTGAGTGCAGGGATTACAGGTGTGCACCATCATGCCTGACAACAGAATATCTTTTTTTCACCTTTTATTTTTAATTTGTCCATGTCTTTATATTTAAAGTTTATAAACACCATACAGGTTAAGTCTTACCTTTAAAAAAAAATCCTGACGATCTCTGCCTTTTAATTGATATGTTTAGATACTCATATTCAATTATTCATACAGTTTGGTTTATATTCATCATCTGACTAGTTATTTTATTTGCTCACTACAATGTGTTCCTTTCTTTTGGATCAAGGAAGTATTCCTTTTTTTTTTTCTTTTTGGTGTTACAGGGATTGAACTTTGAACCTTGCACTTGCCAGGCAGGCGCTTATGCCACTGAGCTAAATCCCTGGCCCTCAACAAAATATTCTTGGGCCAGGGATTTAGCTCAGTGGCATAAGCACCTGCCTAGCAAGCATTAGGTTGTGAGTTCGATCCCCATTACCACACATACACACACACACACACACACACACACACACACATACACACCTCAAAGTATTCTTTAGTATTCCATTATACTTCCATTGTTGGCTTATTACCTCTGCCTTGAACATTTTTCTTGTAGCATACATCTACAGAGGATAAAATATCTTGTTTTTGTCTAGAAAATGTGTTTGTCTTTATTTTTTGAAGAATGTTCTTTTTATAAATATGAATATGAAATTTTAGGCTGACACCTAAATTTTTGCCTTTCAGTATTTGAAAGATTTGGCTAGTTGTGGTGGTGCACACCTGTAATTCCAACACTCAGTAGGCTGAGGCAGGAAGACTGCTGTGAGTTAAAGGCCATATGAACTGTGTAGTGAAACCCTCTCAAAAAGACAATAAATAAATAAGCAAGTAATGGAAGGAAGTGAGAAAGAAAGAACAGAATAGAAAAGAAAAAAAGATTTCATTCTATTATGTCTGGCTTCCATATTTTGTAGCAGTAAGTCTGTTTCATTCTTTGTTTCTCAGCATGCTTTTTCTCTGCCTGCTTTTAAGATTTTCACTTTATCTCTGGTTTTCAACAATTGTATTTTGATGTGCCTTGGTGTAGTTGTCTTCCTTATTGGGTTTCACTGGCCTGCTTAGAATTGTTGGGCCATTTTACTTCTTCATATATTTTTTTCCAGTCTGTTCTCAACTCCTTTTCTTCTGGGACTCCAGTTATATTTGGGCTGCTTGGTATTGTTCCATGAAGGCTCTATTAATTTTGTATTTCTTTTTTTCTCTTTTTTTTTAAAATCGGTACCAGGGATCGAACTCATGACTGTGCGCTTGCAAGGCAGGCGCTTATGCCGCTGAGCTAAATCCCCAGCCTAATTTTGTTTTTAACATTTTGTCTTGGAGCTTCCTTCTGGGTACTTTACATTTACATAATCTCTTACTATTCAAGTTGAACAGAACTGCCTAATTTTTAAATAAGCTAAGTTCTGATTTTATGTATACCATACAGATTTTTAATAATAGGTTAAAGTACATAATGCTTAGCATGAAGTTTTCAGAAAAGGAAGGAGACCAAGGATTACTTTTTTCCCTCTTCTTGGTAGTACTGGGGATTGAATACAAGGCCTTTGCACTGAGCTACATTCCAAACACTGCCCCTTTTAAAAAAACTTTTGAGACAGGGTCTCACTAACTTGCTAAATTGCCAAGGGTGGGCTTGAGCTCTTGATCCTCCTGCCTCTGTCTCCCAGAGTGCTGGTTTTACAAGTATGCAGCATCATACCAGGCTAGAAGATTACTTCTGGTAAAAATAATCTCAGAAAGAGAAGGAAGAGAACTTAAGGATGGGGTAAAGATTACTCATCATATCAAGCATAAAATTGTAAAGAAAAAACGCTAAGTTTAGCCAGATATGGCGACGCATGCTTATAATCTCAGCATTTAGGAGGCTGAGGCAGGAGGTATGCCATGAGTTTCAGGCTAGCCTGAACTACAGAGTGAGACCCTGTTTCCAAAAAAAAGCTAACTTTTAATGTCTTCTATTTTTAATTAGAGAGAAAATGAACATTTAAACTCCAAGGTAACTTCTCAAACGTTAAATAAGAGGGCCAGGGATTTGGCTCAGTGGCACACGTGCCTGCCTAGCAAGTGCAAGGCTGTGAGTTCAACCCCGGTATCAAATAAATAAATAAATAATAAATAAATAAAATAAGATACTGCTGAGTTCACCTCACCAAGAAATTTCTTAGTTTCTTGTTTATTTGCTTCAAGGTTGTCATTTGGCAAAATGTAGCACTACAAATTCTGTCAGGTAAACAGATAAATTAGTATTCATATTTACTACAGTAATTTCTTAAAAAGGAAGAAATGCTCATAATTAAGTTTGAGAATTTAAGGAAGATATAAAAGTCATAACAACATGAAAGGGGCCAGTCTTAGGGAATTCAGAGGAAAATCACTTAACTGAGCAGAGTTAACAGGTAGTATTATGTTACTTTTTACAACAGGACAGCAAGAAATGCTTATATCATTCATGAAAGTCCTATTTGAAAGGGTTAATGAAATCTCAAGCTAATGATTTCACAAGTTCTACCAGGTGGCAGTGGGCATCCCTGTAGTTCCAGCTACTCAGGAGGCTGAGGCAGAAGGATCACTTGAACCCAGGAGTTTCGGGACAGCCCAGGCAACATAACAAGAACCCCCACCTTTCCCCTACCACTCAAGTTTTACTTTCAGAGCCTGTAAAAGCAGCAATTTCATACTTCTGTCCACAAAATGTTCCTATTATCCAAATCATTTAGGCTTCAGATTAAATGTATTTCCTTCCATCCACTCTAAGTATAGTTTTAAAAACTCATAATTTTCCTATTATCAAAACACTACAAGAACAAATAAACAGAAATACTGTGACAATAGAGCAATTCAACAAGAAGACTGTTTACTTTGTAGATCTTTTGCAGAAAGCAAAAAGTTGAACTCTTATAAATGAGTATGTATAATCAGCAAATCTATGCTCCTACCCAATCCTAAGCAGTTAGTCATACAGCACTGCCTGAGCATTTCCATGAGGAATGTAGTACTTTTTTGAAAGTCCATTAATTTCTGGACGTTTGGAAATTTCTTCCTTAATCCTGCAGCAGGCTGGATGTGGTGGTACACACCTGTAATCCCAGCACTTGGGAGGTTGAAGCAGGAGGATCACCAGGACTTAATGGCCAGCCTGGGGTGCACAGTGAGTTCAGGGTCAACCTAAACTACATAGGAGACCTTGTCACAAAACAACAAATGAATGAATGAATGAATGAATGAATAAATAAATACCCAACTTCTCTCTAGTTTCTCCCCATTATTACTACTAACTGCACTCTAGAATAGGACACAGATCAGTGGTCCCAGTTAGTCAATGCAGACAAAGTAAGATGTAAATCATGTAATCAAAATTAAGGAAAAAACAGGTGAAGTACTAGGGGCAACTAACTCAACAGACAGCTATCCCCTGAATATTTTCAGAGCAATGAAACTATCCCCTAATCTTAACATGAGGATTCTGTTCAAATCCAAAAATTTATAAAAATTGTACAGTTCCTTCATGTTTACACTCAGTATTTCTTGAGATGAGTCACATGAAAAGGAGAAACAGCATGTGTTTCTGTAGCCAAACATGAAGATCCATTAGAAAGACAAGTGATGGCTCAACTCTCTCCAGAAACATTTGTCACCTAGGCTTTTATCCTTTAGGGTCTTGCGTAGAATGACATTTGCAGTAGGTTGATAATTAGTTTTTCTTTATTTTTTTCCTCTCTCTCTTTTTTTACTGTGTAAGAGACCAATGTTGGCCTCTTCCCCAGGAGAGACCCTAGCCTGAGTGATCTAGGGAATATATGCCTTGATCAGATTTGCACTAAGACTCCTGAATGCATGTACTGCCCCAGCAACACCTGCTCTCCTGACAGGCCACCTGAGACTGGGAAAAAAAAAAAAGATCCATCAATTCCACACTCCCCAGAGAGATTACCCAAACCTAATGCTAAATGCACAACTCAATGCCATATTATAAAAGTAAAATGCTACCCACCAAAACCTAGAGGTCAATATTTAGAGGACCCTACATAGGCAAACTACCATAGAATTTTATTTTTATTCTACTGAGTTGAAGTTCAACTAAATCTTAGGAAAAGCATCATTTATATAAAGGAAGGAAAGAAGGAAAAAAATGAAATTCTTGAGTCAAAGTATCACCTACATACAGCTAACAGCTACAATCTGGGGTTCTATCTCTCATTACTAAATGGAAATAGTTATTTCTCATTCAGAAACTGTAACTAATTTATATTAGATTGTGATCAAGTTTGGGCACATAGATTTTTATAATATAAAAAGCAAAAATATGCAAGTAATCACATTTTACTTTGAAGCAATTAAGTTCCTTTTATATAAACAGAGGTAGACATCTTTGACTTTTGGGCTATTTATATAATTTTGCCTATTTTGGTTTCCATTTATTTTGCTATTAGGTGTTATTTAGCCCATCTCTCTAAATGTTACAACATCCAGCTTCTGCCTTCCCTATTACTTATTCATGTGCTTTCGCAATTAAATCATATGTGTATGTATAAAAATCAAATAATTCAGGGTCGGGAGTTTAGCTCAGTGGCATAAGTAAGTACCTGCCTGGCAAGTGTGAGGTCATGAATTCAATCCCCAGTGCCAAAAAAAAAAAAAAAGAAATTAAATAATTCTATAAAGTTTTAAAAGAAAAACCACAGTGTCTATTAACTATTTCCCAATGGTAACCACTTTCACTCAGCTTAGCTGATTATTTTACTAAATAACTAAAGAACATGCCTGCCTTACCTCTTGATTTTTCAAGGCATTATCTATTGACTTCTCCCAACACAGAAAGTGATGCCTTTGCTCTTTTCTCTATCCATCCTCCCACCTCACAATACACTTGAAAACAGCCCATCTCCCACCCTCTGGGAGCTGCACAGCCATGTGGCACTTGACAAGAAACATTATGAAAAATGCTAACTTCACTGGTAAGTAGACAGCACAGTATATTTACACAAACCTAGATAGCACAGCTCTTGTACTAGGCTATACAGTACAGCCTATAACTAACTGGAAAACGGGAAACAAGATGCCTGAAGGACTAAGAAACTGCTTGAAAACTCTGAGGCTAAGAGTTGGGCTTGTTGACTGTGAGCTTCACCTCAGTAGGCCCAAGCTGCTCAGTTGGAGAACTTCTAACTTCTAATATCAGACCTCTTACTCTCCTTGAGTTTGATTGCCAGAGAAGTCTCTTCTAATCTCTCAAGTGCAAGATGAAGGCCTGGCTGGAGAGGGCAGGGAGGTCTTAACATACAGTGTGCACAATTCATTACAGTTTTGGTACAAATCCCCATCTTCAGCTGCTCTGGCATCTATCAGTTGAAGAATCACTTTGTTTTACTCTCTTTAGAGAATAATGCTCCAGTTCTTTGGCGGGGTAGAATAAAGCAGGTGTTCTACAGATCTGACTACTTCTAAAATAGACTTAATTCCTCCTTATTTAAGTGATCTCCCCTTTTCATCTGGTACCACCAACCTTGCACCTTTTGGCCAGGTGTGGTGGTTCTATCTATTAACGGGCACTGTATATTTCACAATCCTATGATATACAACAGCAATATAAAGTATGGTCCTTGATTTCAAGGGCCTTACCAGTTAAGTTTGGAAAATAAACACAACAACTAAAAAACCTTCATGTGATTGGAAGAAAGATGTTAAGGAAAGAGAGGAACAGGAGAGTTCAAGGTGACTAAAACAGTTTTGGGTAAGAATAAAAGTTCAAGAAAAATGAAACCATGGAAGACAGAATTAGACAGGAGACCAGGAAAATGCTATGTGGGTAAGAGGTTGACAGAGCCATTTTTATTTACATTTGTACTTCTTTCCTTTCAATTATTATCAGATTTTTTAAAATTTTGAAAATAGGTTAAATTCCTGTTCATTGAAAAGTAGCTGAAAGAATTTTAGGGGTCATTTATACCTCTTTGTTTTTGTTTTTTGAGGCCCAGTCTTGTTATGTCGCGTAGGTTAGACTTAAACTCAACTTACGTAGCCCTGGCTAGCCTCAAACTCACAACAATCCTCCTACCTCACGCTCCTGAGTGCTGGGATTACAGGCATGTGCCACCAAGCCCAGCTATACCTATGTTAATCAGTGGCTCAGGCAGCACTGTGTAGGTGGTGAGAGCTACCTAGTTATGAATTGTACAAAAGTTACAAGTGTACCTTGCTCTAAATAAACATCTATTAAAACAAAACAGGGCTGGGGATTTAGCTCAGCGGCATAAGCGCCTGCTTTGCAAGTGTGAGGTCGTGAGTTCGATCCCCAGTACCAATTAAAAAAAAAAAAGAATAAAAAAACAAAAAGCTATTCATTTTGCAAAATGAACTTATTTTTTTCACAGATACACACACACACACACACATATATATATATATATATATATATATATATATATATATATATATATATATTTTTTTTTTTTAAATCTGTACCAGGGATTGAACTCACGACCATGCACTTGCACGGCAGGCACTTATGCCACTGAGCTAAATCCCTAGCCCCTGAACTTATTTTTTAAGACTGAAATTTACACAAAGTTTTTTATTCACGGGGCCAGTCATTCATTTACTGTCTTTCAACTCCTAACTCTGCCTTCTTTGTCCTGCTTTGGGGTACTGGAGCTGGAACCAACACAAGCTACATTACCCTTTTGCCAGCTGGCTCCAAGCTAAGTACTGCCAACACATGGCACTAGCGGGAGAGTGCAAGACGGAAGCAAGAAAGCACTTTTTCTTCCTTCTTGCAGTGTGTGTTTTTTCTGTGCAGTGACAAGTGGGGTCCTGGCAATGGTTAATGTTTATCTTGGGAGTGGTGGGCCTTCCAGTTCATGTTACTTGTACCAACACAGAGGCTGCTCCAGCAACACACCATGGGGCACCTTTTTGCAGTGGGCAGCATGTTCTTGCAGCAGCAGGTCTTCCCTCCAGAAATGCTAAATCTCTTACAGAGATCTCCTCTAAGTTTCTAAGTCCTTTGTTGTTCACTTTCCTTCAGCCCTAGATCTGGGTGGCATTTGGCAGTTGCTATATCTGTACACCTTAGATTCTTCTTTTACCCTTTCAGAAGTTAACCACCTTTTGCCTCTTTAACAATTCTTTAAATTTTTCCTGTTCAAGAGATAGTTAGAGTGGTACATATCTATAATGTCAACACTCAGGCAGCTAAGGCAGGAGGGTCACAAGTTTGATATCAGCCTGAGTGACACAGCAAGTTCAAAGTCAGCCAGGATTGCATAATGAGACTATGTCTCAACAAACCCCAACCAACCAAACTCCCAACTGAATCCCAGCTGATACTCAAAAAGACCAAATAAATAGAACACAATGTGATACCAATTAAAGCCTATCCCCAAATTCTAATGATAAAAAATGAAATCTAGTCATTATTGTTAAAAATCTAGAGAAGTTCCCTAATATCAGTTATAAATAAGACAATCATAGATAGCTTACCCAAAGTATGATTGCAAAGCATTAGAGAACAAGAATAAAGAACAAACTGTATCAGAAAAAAATTTGTATTTTATTGTGATAAAACTATAAGATTAGTAGCTGACAAATAACCTGATGAAATAACCTGATTATAAGAAGGCATTTAATATTGCATCTCCTGGCATCTTCCTTGCAAAATTAATTAAAACTAGCCAGGATATATGAGTCTCATGAATTGAAAACTGGCCTCAAGACTGCAAGGAGTGATTATAAACTGTCTTAAATCACATTGAGCAAAGTGTGTAATGGAATGTCCACAGAGTATTAGATTGGTTATAATCCAGTATTTCCATTAGTGCTTGGGAAAGAAGAGTAAGTTAATTAATGTTGAGTTGACATTAACTAGGAGAAATTTGTAAAAACCAGTATGATCTAAAATATAGAAGATTTTAAAAATGAAAAAGATATACAAAACATTTTCCAAAAGATAAATGCGTTCCTTTTTAAAAATTATTAACATAGGGCCAGGGTTTAGTTCAGTGGCATAAGTGCCTGCTTGGCAAATGTGAGGTCGTGAGTTCAATCCCTGGTACCAAAAGAAAAAAAGAAAAATTAATATAAAAATAATTTTTGTTTAGAGATCTCAAAACCTTCATATGTATATGAGACTACATAAAGTCAATAGAAAAGAATTAAGGTGGGGTTTTTTTTGTTTTTTTTGTTTGTTTGGTTGTCTGGATTGAACCCAGGGCTTTCCCATTGAGCTACCTCCCTAAGCCTTTATTTTTTTACTTTGAGACACAGTCTCATTAAATTATTAAGTTGTCCCAGACTGGATTAAAACCTGTCATCCTCCTGTCTCAGCCTTACAGAATGCTGAGATTATAAGAATGTGCCATCATCCTTGCTTGGAATTAAAGGTTTTTTGTTTTGTTTTATTTTAAACTGGGCTAAGGTTATTTTAAACTGGGGTACCTACTTGCTTTTAGTTTATAGAAAATACAAATTGTCATAAAGGGAAGGTGTTTGGGTCCATTAAGAATTCTGTGCACATTGGGCTGGGGATTTAGCTCAGCGGCATAAGCACCTGCCTGGCAAGTGCTGGGTCGTGAGTTCGATCCCCAGTACCGCAAAAAAAAAAAAAAAGAATTCTGTGCACAGCTACGTTACACAGCAGCTTGAGGTAACACCAGCATTTCCTTCCAAGTGGACTTGTACATTTATAAATATATAGAGGTGGGGACAAAACAGAGAAGCAAAGGCAAAAGCAAAGACAAAAACAGCACCAGCAGCTAAAATAAATTTTTTGGTATAGATATCACTCAATCTTCAAAATGAGATTGCTGAAACTTGGTGATTGTGTGGCCTCTTCCATCTTCTCATGTGCTTTCCTACCATGTCAAACTGGGGGTCTAGTTGAAAGCAAAGGAGACATTCTGACAAGCAACTGCAAGAGTGGGCTTGTAAAGAGGAATTAGATGGTATTAGTGAAGCATATAACCTGGGCATGGGAGAAGAGGTAGGATGTCTAATCTAGAAGTCATGTATGGACTTCCACAGGAAGCGACCTGCAAACCAAACCTGGACTTTGCTCTTAGTCTCCATATAGGATAGGATCCTTTCTCAAGGGAATGAGTTGTCAATGATAATTTCTTGGTATGGGACACAGGACAGTCCTGGGCTTGTTCTCAGATTTTTTCCATTTAGTCAAAAGTGGTCCCTAGGTCTGGTTTTCTTGATGAATCCAGGGCTCTACAAATGCTAGCAAATCATAACAGCAAAAAAGGGCCTGCATTAGCTCTCCCTTCACCCTACTCACGCAAACACACTGATTCAGGCCCGTAACTAGCCCGTAACCCAGCTGGGTAAGAGGAAAACAAGAAGGGCACTAAGAAGAAACTTAATTCATGGCAGTGCTGATGGCAGGCCTTAGAGGACCGCCCAGGACCAGGAGCAAAGGACTTCCCCAGATACATGGTAAGAGCACATTCAGGAGCAGAGGCTCTAGAATACTCATGCCTGAGTTAGTCCTGGCTCTGTCATTTAATACCTGTGTAACTCTGGGCAAGTGTCCCTCTCTCACTAGTGCAATGAGGATAACATTAGCTACTCCACGGGAGCATTATCAGGATGTGGATAAGGAGCTGGGCACAGTGTCAGCAAATATCAGAAAATGTTAGCTAGCAGTAATCCACAAAAATATATCTGTATATGTGGTAGAATATTTATAAGTGACTGAAAGAGTATACGTGTTTATTTCCATTTGACTGAATTTTTAGTAAACCCATATTCAGCTAAGTTAAAATATTTCAGAATGCTCCAGTGGCCAACAAGACATAATATGTTAAAAACAAATTATTTTCCAGCCTCAAACAGTATTTTCTTCTTATACTTTCTGTTCTGATTAATACAGTGAATAAAAACTACTGAAAAACTGAGAGCCATCCATAACTCCTGCAACACCACATCTTCTAAAACTGTTATCCCTGCTCCCCACCTACCCACAGGCCATGTGTACCTATAAGTGTGCAAGGCACTCTTAATAAATAAGAGGAGAGAGCTGTGCACGGTGATAAACACTTGTAATCCCAAATACTCAGGAGAGTGAGGCAAAACAATTGCAAGTTCAAGTCAGCCTGGGCAACTTAGCAAGACCCTGTCTCAAAATTTTAAAAAGTAAAGTTCTGGGGATGTAGTTCAATGGTAATACAGCCCTTATCCAGCATGAGAGCCCCTGAGTTCAGTCCTCAATATGGAGAGATGTGACAGAGAGTGACAGGAATAAGTCTGTAGCCTTTGCCCTTAATTGGCAGTGATCTTCCTGAGAAGAGTTCAATCAGTGTCACCTCTCAGTGTACTATTCTTCAGTAGTCACGTGAAGCCTTTGGAATGACATCATGGCTCACAAGCATGACCAGCTGCCGCCTCAGCTTTCCACAATCAACTCACTGTTTAGCCAGCACTTTCCCAAATGTATCATACTTCATGCCTTTAGTTTTATTATTTCTTATGCCTAAATTATCCCTTACTCTGTGTGGAAGTCACCCTTCCTCCACATCCTTGCTGTTCAATCTAGAAAGGTATTTCAAGATTACTTTCTCTGATCCTGTCTGAGAAAGGTATCCTTCCCTAGTGCTTTCTGAGATACTCTTAAAAATAAGGCTGCTATTTTTCTCTATAATCTCAGTGCTATGCATACTACACCCATATAGTAGACATTCATACTGAATGACTTAAGCTTTAAAACAACAATAATAATAAATTAAAAATTCTTTTTTCTCTAGGACTGGGGATTGACTCTTGGATCTTCGCACTCAGCTATATTGGCAGCATATTTATTTTTTGAGACATGGTCTTGCTGTATAATGCAGGCTGGCTTGAAACCCAGTAATCCTGTTGCCTTGAACTCGCAGCAATCCTCCTGCCTCAGCCTTCCAAGGGCTGGGGTTACATGTGTGTGCCACCATGCCCACACACTTTTTAATTTTATTTTGAGACAAGTCTTATTAAAGCACTCAGTTGCCCAGGTTGGGCTTCAACTTGTGATCCTCTTGCATTAGCCTCCCAGAACGCTGCGATTATAGACATATATCTGGCCAACACTAAAAATTCTTAAATATGAGTCACTAACCTGAAATGCAAAAAGGGTTTTGATTACATAACTCACTTTAGAAATGCTGCCTGTCTTAAAAACTGCTAAAAAAAATTTTTTGTGGGGGTCACAGACTAGGCAGACATAACTGGTTGTCAACCACAAAACATATACTTACTTCCTTACTTAATTTATTTTTTGTGACGATCAAACCCAGGTCTTCATGCATAAAAGTGCCCTATTCACAGCCCTCCCTAACTTATTTTTTATCAACAAAATCATGGTTTCCTTCAGGTACAGGTTATCATATACTTGGGGGAGGCTGAGATCCTTTCAATTTTGGAGCTTAAACCCGTTTTGGTCCATATCTAAGGCCATCATGGTAGTCTCATTCTTCTTGCTAGGAACTGATTTAGTCACAGCAATATGATCACCATTGTTCTGGGGTTTTTCTCTGATAAGATAATGAACAGGGAGGGAAAACAATTTCGTATCTAAGAAATCTGTTGCCAGCATATAATATGAAACTATCTTGCAACTACCGTGAAAGCTATCCTAAGAGGAACTGAATATACTGCAGACAGAAAATGGAACAGGGGTCTCTGATGATAATGCTATCACTGAATTAACCATTTCTAAAAATGAATTATAGTCAAACACTAATACTCATCAAGTACTCTGAAACAGTAAATTTGATACTCATCTGGTTTGCATTTGATGTGAAAATTTCATCCTGGTAAATTTGGCACTTGATTCATAAGCTAGAACTTCTCGGTATGGATGGCTGTATGACTTGCTACCCTCTCCAGCCCACAGTTTGTTTGGTACTCATTGATTTTAGTGCCTATCAGGCTTCCTGGAACCAATTAATGATGAGTGCCAAGTTATCATTCTACCAGTGGACTATGTGTTATATGGAACATCTTTATACTTATTTGAGACAGATCTCACTCTGTAGTCCAGGATGGCCTTAAACTCTCTAAGTAGCCAACATGCCTAGCCAGACTTTTTTTTTAACCACTGATCATAGCACTTAACAGATGCTAAAATAATACTTAATAGACTGACCAACCAAAGCCTCACAAAAAGGTTATTAGAACTGTCGATTGACATATAAACAAAGATTAGTCCAGAAAACCAATACTGGGTATTTACAGAAAGATAACAAAAGTGTTTAAGGCTTGATGACCGTTTTATTTTTTTTATTGCTAAAAGGACATAAGTATTATGATCTGTAATCAAATGGTATCAATTATTTTCCTACATTAATATGACTCTGATCTGGCTTAAAATAGAAGGACAAAGCAGATCGATAACCTTATCCTAGAGGATATAAAGCCAAGTAAAATTGCACCAAAACATCAATGTTTATTTCATACTGTTAGCTCTTTTCTTGCTTGGCTGTATGGTCTCCAATCATCCCTGAAATGCAAGTGATTGGGTTCTGCTGGACCCACCAGTTAAGGGGAGGGGGAACATTTATCTACCGTCAATTCATGGGATACTAATCTCCTTCCCACTCCTCTGATTACCAGCAGGCAGGATGCTAGAGAAAAGGCCTCAACAGAAGCTTTAAAAATAAATAAATAAACCCAGCCCCTTCTGCTCCAGGAATACAGAAAAGATTGGCATTACTACAAGAGAAAGTGATCTATCCAGCAAAAGCCAATCTGAAGAAGGAGTAAACCCCACAAGCTAGCCTGGTATTATTGCTAGCAAGACAGCGCACTTGTTAAAAATGTATATTTTAATTTTCTGTATTGCAAAAGGCCCCAATTTGCCCAGGGATCTAGCTAAGCTGCCATTTTCTACTACGACAGAGTCTAATCTTTATTTAATGGATTTAGCATCTATCTTTACTAGAGTGGTCTCTAAGGAAAAGGGGAGGGGAGGATGGGGGCAGAGAAGAGACGATCTGATCCCCCTCCCCCTTTCATCCATCCGGTGCTCATGTTTGTGTTCAAAATTCAATTACCTCCTTATTGATACTTCACAGAGATATTTAAGCTGCAAACATGAAGCCCTGATTTCCCAAGGGGCTAGGCCCCTCTCTATTTCACTGCTCTGCTTCCCCCAGGGTGAATTCCTGAGGCGTCCATATTAATAGGTAATCAGTCACAATTCATTTATTAAACAGCTAGCAAGGTTTATCAGCCTGCCCTGATTAGCCCGAAGAAACCACTGAATTCCTAATTTATTTATGGAAATGTAAGTGTCGTTTTGAATTCCATTCAGGAGTTGCAGGAGTGTTTTGGATTTAGCACAGTGAAATCTAACAGGCAGTACAAGCAGCAGGCAAGCCTTCCTAGAAGAAGACAGGCTGCCTGGTATTCTAGACGGCAAAAAGCCAGGAACATACACTGCAGAGAATCTTCTTGTCACCGGATTTGGGTCTACATAATCCTTGGATTAGTACTTACTTGATTGCTTTCTGTTTACATAAAAGAGTTGGACATGTTATCACTGGGTAGCCATTACTACCCTGAGACAAAAATCAATCTCAAGGGTGGTGCTTTTTGATTGGCAGAACAGTAGTGGCCCTTAATGGAGTAGAATTGTGGACCTCAGTGATTTAAAAGACAATAATTCTTAGCACAGTTAAACTAACACCAGGTCAGAATACAAACCAAAACCACTAAAAATAATACTTCTCAAGCATTCATCTTACAATAGTAACTAAACCAGACCATTTTAATCTCATACTGCTCTAGGCTAGAGTAACAAAGCAGCTTTGTGTATAATGTCCACAATTCAAACCAATTAACAATCCACCCAAAATTGCCCATTACTAATTAAAAGGCCAATACAGATTAAATAAAGCTCTTAGGAGTAACATTAAAACTAACCCTAACTGCCCCAGTAGGTGCAATTAGAAGAGAAACAGTTCTAGAGACATGAGTAGATCATACCACCTAGGCTCCTGCTTCTAAGAGAATTAGAATGGACTTTCTATGAGAAATGATAAAATATTTTAAAATGCAAAGAACATATTCAATATTGCAAGCCACCCAAGAATGCTATCAATGCTTGTCTTTGACTATCCACAGTCAATATTTTCAGATCCTAATCTGCCTTCCTCATGGAGCTCACTATGATTAAGTGCATGATCCCCATATCACCTAGTGTATGTTTAAAGACAAAATATAATCATGAGAAAAACATCAAACAAATCCCAGCTGAGGGACATTCTACAAAATGCCTAATCAGTACTCTTTAACACTGTAAAGTTCTTCAAAAACAAGGAAAGTCTGAGAAACTGTCCTAGTCAAAGGGGGCCTAAGGAGATAAAATTACTAACTATGGTATCTTTAATGGACCTGTAACATAAAAATGACAGGAAAAAACTAAAGACTTCTAAATAAACTGTTCACTAAATATAACATCTTAATAATTATAGGGGAAACTGGATGTAAGTTAGAAGGGAACGCTTACAATTTTGTGTATCTAAAAGTTTTATAAAAAAAACTTTACTGAAAAAAAATAATTAGAAAGCTGGGCCTTACAGCACATACTTGCAATCCCAGCATGTGGGAGGTTGAGGCAGGAGCATACTGAGTTTGAGGCCAATGTGGGTTACTTATCAAGTTGAGGCCACTCTGGTTTACATAATGAGACTTTGACTCAAAAAGCCAAACAACAAAAACAATTAGTGACAATGTACATATGAAATCAGAAGGCAGACAAAACATGATTAAATAATTTTATGGGTTTACAAAAGAAGATTTACTTTTGAAAATCATTTTCCATTAAAAACAAAATCCTAGGGTTGGGGATTTAGCTCAGCAGCGTAAGTGCTTGCTTGGCAAATGTGAGGTCGTGAGTTCGATCCCCGGCACCAAAAACAAACAAACAAACAAACAACAAAACCCAAAATCCTCAGAATATTGAAAGATACTAAATAAAAGTTTCACACATACTTATTTATTTTTACCTAACAGGAATAGGAAAAATATATTAGTTATTGGTGCACTTATCTATCAGTTTTAAGTGTATTCTCCAAAAGATTTTATCACCATACAAAATGTGAATGACTATTAAAATTACAATAAATGGGAAACCACTCTCAAATATGCATATATATGAACAAAGAAAAAGGCAAACCATGTCTAGTATTAAAAAATACAACCGGGAGGGATAAATGTAGATAACATAATAATATATACTCAAAATAGATATTAACACTCTTTAGATTGTGTGATGCTATTTTCTATTCCTCTCCTTAATTCGAATCTTTAATAAATGTGCTCCAGCTAAAGATAAATAAATAAATAAATAAATAAATGCAAGAAAAGAAAAAGCTCACCAGGTGCGGTGGTGCACTCCTGTAATCCCAGCACTTGGGAGGCTGAGGCAGGAAGATCATTGCAAGTTCAAGACCAACCTAGGCTACAAAATGAGCCCTTGCCCAGCCTGAACTGCATAGAGACTTTGTCTCAAAAAGAGAAAAAAAAAAAGACAAAAGCTCAAATTGGATATATCAACTCCCCCCAATTCCTAAATTAGTAATTACATGCATTAGGATTCTGTTAATAATTCCAATGTGAAAGATGTTTTCCTTTAAGGCCCATTGTTTTTAAGTATTCAATACAAAAACATATACATGCAGCCCTGGCTTCTAAAACATTGGAAAGTTGAAACTCAAGTGAAATCCTGAAAGCAAAGTATGATACACTAAAAACAAAGATTATGAAGTTAGATGACTTAGATTTGGTTAACAGCTTTTGGACTAGTCCAGACTTTTGTCAACTGTAAAGTGGGGTCAGTAGTTCAACATCCATGGCTACTGTGAGGCTTCAGAAACTAATGTACCTAACATGCCATGTACACTATCTATTAGCAGGTATTCATATAGTGATGGCTATTAAAGCTATCATTAGCAATGTTTCATAGCAGGTACCTGATAACTGAAAGAGAACACATGAGGAAACAAATTTTTGAACGGTATAAAAACAAAGTAGAGCCGGAGATTTAGCTCAGCAGCATAAGCGGCTGCCTGGCAAGCACTAGGTAGTGAGTTCAATACCTGGTACCAAAAAACCCCCAAAAAACAAAGTAGAATCCATCTGTAGTCCACCATCATTCATACAGCACCCTTAAAAACAATACATTCGTTTGATACACTGAGCAACAAATGAGCCAGTCACAGTCACTATTACTTACCACTACATATCATAGATGATACGAAAACGTACGCAGATTAAAAGATTTTCCCAAGAACAGTAGGAAGCATGCACTTAAATGTAATTCTTCTGATTAACTGGTTTCCTATTCTGCATAAGAGACATGTTCTGTCTTTCGACTGATTGATAACTATTTTTTGTTGTTGTTTTTGTCTGTCTATTTATTTTTTGGAGACAGGGTCTCACTATATTGCCCAGCTACCCTCAAACTCATGGCCCTTCTCCATTAGCCTTCCGAGTACAGTAACTGGGATTGCAACCATGTGCCACTGCACCTGCCTTAGTAAGTCTTGGCTTCTATGCCAAAATGCTCTAATCCATGTCAAACTACTTACAACTGAGAGCTAGACATGGTGGTACATGGCTGTCAACCCAGCACTTGGGAGGCTAAAACAGGACTGCTGCAAGTTTGAGGCCAGCCTACACTACATAATGAGTTTAAGACCAGCCTGTACTACATAGCAAGACACTGTCTCAAAACAAACAACCTATTCACAACTAAAACCCTATGTGTCATAGATTTCTTAAATCTAGTGTTCTATGCAGTAGCACTACCATTTTAAGAAAATTCCAACATTAAAAAGATATACTATTCAAATAGCATTTCATTCATATTAAACAAGAAAAACAAGTCAACTTTGATTTTTCTTTTAATTTGTGCTCCACTACATCCTAATCTCATCAATAAATTTCATAGACATCTTTGTCTAAAGCAGATAGTCATGATCTCAATCTTGATATATACACATTTCTAAATACAAGACAGGAAAAAAAGCACTGCTTAAATACTTTCTAAATAGGCTATCCATTAACAGCCCCTTAAGGCAATATCGTATTTAAAAAAAAAAAAAAACTTCTTACAGGCTATCACACTAGGATACTCTTTTCCCTGTTCTAGGGATTGAACCCAACAGTACTCTACCACTTGAGCCATACCCCCAGCCCTTTTAATTATTGCTGTTTTTGAGACAAAGCTCAAAAACAGACTGACCTTGAGTGTGTGATCCTGCTGCCTCAGCCTCCCATATCACTGGGATTATAGGCATAAGGCCTTATACATACCACTTTTCAAGGATTTAGTGTGGAAAAACATGTTCTCTAGATTTGTGGACTTTAAATGTTACTGATTCATTCAAAATAGCACTATGTGAAGCAACAAATGCACAAGAATATTAAATTTTCTTCTGGTCTGCTTGACTCTTTTATTCTGGTTTTAAAAAGTTGCTCGAAGCCCCCCATCCTCCTAACAAGTATCTACATTTTACTAAAAAAATTCAAAGGTAATACTGCCACCTACTGAGTCCCATCTATCACCATCCTTTCTCTATTCCAGTGTCACTTCATCTTATGCTCTGGTGGTGAAAATTCAATACTGAAAATGGTATTATATTTAAAACAGACCTTTAAAACACATAAAGTGCTATATATTCACAGGTGCCAATGATGGAAACACACCAGAAAAATAGTCTTATAATCCCTACCCTATAAGGGCTGCTCAAAAGACATTTTGAAGTAGAGGATGGGTGGGAAGCTTGGTTCCCTTCATCTTCAACATCCTCATTTCCTGTGTGGAAAACTGTTGATACCCAATACCTTTCTTTCATGAGCTGCTCAGATTAAACCAGAAAGGCCATCGAGTTGTCACTTAAAGACTATTGGAATATTAGACTTGAGAGTGAATTTGTTTCAGTTTTTATCTCAACCACTATTTGTCTAGAAATTGATTTTATTTAAAAAATATATATAGGAAAAGGTACAAATCCTAAGTATACATGAGAAATGTCACAAAGTCACTCACTCATGTAACAACAATATAAACATAGTCACTGCTAGCACCTAAAAGTCTCCCTCCTTGTAACCCGTCTTCCCAGGTATCACAACCCAACTATTATTTTCATTTAGTCGCTAGAGATCAGCTTTGTTTTTGAATATTATACAAATGAAACTGTATAATATGTGCTGTTTCTAGCTCCATTCACTCAATGTAATGTTCTTGTGATTCATTTGTGTTGTTGCATATAGCAAGTTTATTTTCAAGCTATAAGTATTCTATTATATTTGTGTATAATAAATATCTTTTTTATTCATTCTACCATCAACAGACTTTGGATTGTTTCTAGGTTGGCTCTATTATGAACAGTGCTGCTTTGAACCTTTTTGTATGTATCTTTTGGTACACAAATGTAGGTATGCATTTCTGTTTCTAGGGTATATATCTAGCATTGGAGTTACCAAATCATAGTGTACATGTACGAACAGGCTTAGTAAGTAAGTACTGCCTAACAGTTTTCCAGATTGATTGTACCAACAATCATCTGCCATTTAACGGTACATAGTTCTCAGCAACAGACTATGAATTGTGCCCCTCTAAATAAAGCTCAGTCTGAAATCTGACTGGCATTGTGGCAGTGCTGGGTGAAGCTTGTAAGAGGTTAGGGTCTCTAACAGGGATTAATGCCTTTCTGGTGGGAATGGGTTCATTCTTGCTAAAGTGGGCTGACCCCACATTTTGCCCCTTTTACATGCACCCATTTGCCCTTACATTTTTCTGCCATCCTATGATTCAGCATTAGGGTCTCATCAGGGTTGTTCACTCCTAGAACTTCCAATCTCATGACTGTGAGCTAACTAAACTTCTCTAAAGAGACCCAGTCTCAGGTATTCTGTTACAGCAACAAAACATATGAAGACAGGATATTTCAAATTGTAAATTGTTCACAGTTAAAATTGAAAGCAGGCATAGAGCACTAGGAAGAGCTGAGATCATAACATGAGACCTTCCCAGACTCTGGGTCTCGTCTTGAGGACTATGCCCCTGAATCTATGGATTGCTAGATGCCTCTTTTGAGAACAAACCATCTGAATCCCATACAACTGTGCCCTGATACCACTTTAGCAGCAGGTTTCTTCCACCCAGGTTATCTTTCAACTTTAATCAATATCTCAAACTCTTCAATAAGGAGACTGTTTTAGGGTACAAGCTAAGTTATCTGAGTTAAAATTTAAAGATATTTTTATACCATAACTTCCTTTTTAATTGCATGGAATTTATTCTTAAATAAAGGTTTCTGAAAAAACAAGATTACTGGAATTGAATTGGAATTATTATAATGAGAACTGCTCCCCCAAGACTTTTCCTATTTATAGTGACAGAGACCCGTGTCAATAGTGTGAGAATACTGTGCCTAATCTTATTCATGTACCCATCAGGCCTGAAGCAGTCTTATCTCATCATGATGTCTCAACTTATAGGCAAAAAGGAGACAGCTGCCAGAATATTTTAATACCTATGAATTTAGAGAATTGCCCTACGTCAGTCTAATCATTTTGTGGAGTTATAAAAATATCTGCTACAAAAGTGGTGCTATAAGTATGTGTCCTTATGTAGCTGAGAGTAATAAAACACTGCACAGCCCTGGGTCAAAGACTGGCAAGCCAGAACTGATATATATCAGAGCTGCTGTGAATTTTGAAAACTGTTTTGGCTAATATTTTTAAAGGACCCTAGTTTATGTAAACAAAAATTAGTTGTAAGAAAAGCCAACCACTTTGTTGCTTTAATGATGAGTCGTACCTAATGAAAATCCAGAAATCATCACTGCATGTCATAAAGAGGTTACCATTTAACACAGAGAAGGCATTAAAGAAGAGAAAGAAAAATTAATATATTTTTTAAATCAAGGATTTTTGAGATTCTGACAGGTAGTGAATCCAGTCTGCACAGAAAACAAAAACAATCAAAATCATTGTCAAGGTCCCAGTCAAACTCACCCTAGGCCAGTGATGGCACACCTTTCAAAGCCTCCAATGGTAACAAATAGCTCTCTGCACCACACAGATTTGGACAGTGGCTACCTTATCTTTCTGTTGCCACTTAACAGGCTTAACAGGTTAAGTGTACAGAGGCTGCTACATACCTTGGTGACCAAATGACTATATAACATTTGCCTCTCTTACTGCTTAACTACTAATCCAGATGTGGAAGATGGACAAACAAGTAGCACTTTGTACTGTACATGCAAACTGGACTGCCAGCAAGGGAAATAAGTGAATATGAGAAAAAGAGTTTGTGTAGGTTAAGCAAATAGCAACTGCTATATAGAACATTTTATACAGACTTTTAGTGAGGAGGAAAACAATTTGCCACTAATGATTGATATGATTTGTTTCTCTCACTCCAGTTTAAATACTACTGTCTCCATTCACCTTTAGACTACTCTGCTCTCTCAGGTCTGTGAATGTCTATCCTACTCATGTGGCTCTTAGTATCTGCAGTCTTACACTGCAAGCAATAATCAGCTTATTAGTGCCTTAAGAGATGCTCATGTGTTTTGACACCCAAGATCTAGCACCTTGCTTTTCATAATAATCCATCATAAACATTCTACTTATTATAAAATTCAAATCCTAAAAAGCAGGCATGAACACTTGGTAGTGTCCCAGGTTTAAAACAAGTAACAGGCAGGATAAGGAGATAATTTCAAATGTATTTTGGGAATAAATAAAGGAACAGAAATAGAAGGGACTTACTAATGACCTGAAGAAGTAGAATATAAAATTATTATAGAGTTTTTAAAAAGAAGGTCCTTAGAAAGAAGCTTATAGTAGGACTTTTTCAAATCCTTTTGGGCTTTCTGGACAAGTTTAATTTTTTGTTTGTTTTTCTTACGTAATTTTAAAAAACAGATGTAATCCACATACTAAAAGCCAGCACATTTCTTTTTAAAACTGGTGAAATTCATATAACATAAAATTTACCATCTCCACTTAAGTGTGGCATTGGGTATATTCATTCAGTGTACAATCTCCAGAACTTTTCACCTTGCAAAACTCTATACCCATTAAACAATAACTTTCCATTCTTCCTTTCTCGCAGCCCCTGGTAACTACCATTCTATTTCCTGTCTCTGTGAATTGATTACTCTTGCTCATGCAGGTAGAATTCTACAGTATTTGTCTTCTTGTGACTGGCTTGTTTCACCTAGTGTAATATCCTGAAGATGATGTCAGATTTTCCTTAAGACTGAATAATACTCCCTTAGTTGTATACACATTTTACTGTGAAAAACCATGCTACGAACACATTCACATATCCAACTCCTGCTTTCAATTCTGAGATATACTCTCAGAATTAGAATTGCTAGATCATATGGTAATTCTATTTTGAGGAACTACAATACTGTTTTCCATGGGAGTTGTATCATTTTACATTCCTATCAATAGTGCACAAGGGTTCCAATTACTTCCCATCCTGAACATTTGCTATTATTCATCTTTTTTATTAGAGCCGTCCTAGTGAGTGTGAAATGGTATCTCATGGTTTTGATTTGTATTTTCCTAATGATGAATAATGCTGAACATCTTTTCACATGCTTATTAGCCACTTTCATACCTTCCTTGGAAAAGTGTCTATTCAAATCCTTTGCCCATTTTAAAATCCAGGCTATCATTCTCCTGTTATGAATTATGTATATTCTGGATACAAGCCTCTTATCAGATGATATACAAATGATTTACAAATATATTTTCCCATCTTATAAACTGTTTTTACTTTCTTAATGGTGTTCTTGAAGCACACAAGTTTTTAAATTTTAATGAAACTCAATTTTGTTTCCTTTTCTGCTTATGCTTTGATACCACATCTAATGTTTGTTTCTTTCCATGAGTTTTAAAGTTTCAGTGTTCAAGGAAATGGTTCATTGCTTAATACTTCTGACTTTTCAAATCAGGTGTAAAAATACAAACTCAAGGCATACAAATTTGCCATATTCCCACTGGCGTCATAAAATGTCATGGACAGAGAAAATGGCAAAGCTGGTAACAGGCAGCTTTAGAAGAAACTCATCCATGCTTATGTAAGAAATAGCATGGATTGTCTTACAGGCAAACAGGCAGAAACTGAATGTCATGCCTTATAGAAGGAGGCAGCGTTTCACAAAGGGTACACCATTAGTGCTGACAAAGCAAGCGGGTGGCAAAGGTTTAGAGGGCACACATAAAAGTGATATACAGGGTAACTAAAACAGGAAGACTTAGAGATGAGTTGGCAAAGAGTGGCAAAGATGACAATACTGAAGTATGAGAGGAACTTTTGAGAAATTAAAGTTCTAACATAAGCTGCTAGTTGACACCATGACCAATTATGATCAACAAGCGGAGTTTTTGTTTTTTTGTACCAAAGGACGAACTCATGACCTCATGCTTGCCAAGCAAGCACTTGTGCTGCTGAGCTAAATCCCTGGCACACAATAGGTACAGATTTAAGTAATAAACTGTGTACCGATTTTGTACCCAGAAACAAAAAACTGCTCTCATTTATAGAGTTCTTTGGAAAGAAGCTATTATTTCATGATGAGTCCCTCTGAGGATACTGCTTCATAATTATTGTCTCCCTTATTTGCTCCACCACTTGTCTTTCTGTCAGGCTAATATGAAATGTGATTTTTTTGTGTGTCAGTCCTCTTCTTGACTCACATGGTCTACAATTTGGCATTACAGCTTTTAGTCTGACGATTCAGGTGAGTTTGTGTTAATGTTACTAATAACTCTCTGGCATGACATTTATTTTAGGGGGAGAATACTTTAGTTACTTTGAATTATGGGATACCTTATATTAAAATCCTAAATGGATGACTTAAATTTTTTTAACCATATTTTCCTGCACTTTAGAGGAAAAATGGTATGTTCTGAGTAATCACAAACTTAGGAATTCATAGTTAGCACATAAATGTTAAGGTGCCATTCTGAAAGCAACAAGTTGACTCCAGTTTTTTGCAAAAGTGCCAGCTGCTAGTTTTACAGGCAGATTTCATAAGCCTTACATTTAATGAGAAATTGTTGGGTTTCATTTGGCACAGGAAGATTATTTCTTGGATGTTGAGAATATCAACAGAAGAATCCTCTTGCTTCATTCTTTCTAGGAGACTGGTATAATTTGACAGTTAAATATAATTTGCCCCTGATTGACGTGTTTTGAAACTTTTTCTTTTTTTTTTCTCTTTGAAATAAAACAGATTTGAAAAAAATATATAATTTGAACTTTTTTGGGGGGGGTACCAGGGATGGAATTCACAACCTCACGACCTCGCGCTTGCCAGGCAGGCACTTAAGCCACTGAGCTAAACCCCCGGCGATTTGAACACTTTTTTAAAATCTTCATGGTAAATTCTTTGTTAAAAGCTGAAGTACATTCACTAACATGTATCATTTTTCTTTTTTATACAGAATATAGTACTTAGAAGAAATGATGTATGAAATCAGAATGATAGGCATTATTCACATGCTCACAGCAAGCTAACTTATATTACAAAGTATTTTACCCATTTTAAGTGTTCATTCCACTTGTGCTAGCTCTAAGGAACTGATGGACTCAGTCCATAGTTTGTCTACAGGGTGAAGAACTTTGTTCTGAGGAGATGTGCTTAGGAGACTCACAATCTGCATCCTGATAGCTTGGGGAAACAAGCTAACTCAATCAGAAACCTAAATCATCAAGAAAAGCTGGAACAGATCCATGGGTCAGCAACTTTTTCTATAAAGGATCAGACAATAATTATGTTAGGCTTTGGGGGGGCCACATAGTCTCTGCTTTATGGTCTTCTGTTTTAACTTTTATAACCTTATAAAAAATATAAAGCCTACTCTTGCCTCACAGGGAAAACAAAATCAGGCTGTGGGCTGTAGTTTGCTGACTCTGTTTAGAGCAACGCTGTCCAACATGGCTGCCACTAATTATATATGGCTACTGAGCATTTACTAGTGAAACTGAAGGGTTAAATTAAAAATTTTACTTCCCCAGAAATCTCTGTATACCTATCTCTCTTGAACCTACTGAAGGCTTGGCTTGGACAAGAAGTTAGGTATAAATAGTGTAAAAAGAACTGTTATTAGTCTCCAATTATTACATGAAGGACTGTGTAACAATTCAAATGACTAACCAAGGGCAGGGAAAATACTTTGTAAGAAACCTGAAGCTAAATTAACTGGCATCTCACAGTTTATTACTTATAACATTTCTTTACTAATATAGGCAAAAGCCAGGTGTGGTAGCACACCCCTGTAATCCCAGCACTTAAGAGGCTCAGGCAGGAGGATTGTTCCAAATTCGAGACCAGCCTGGGCTACAAAGTGAGCTCAAGGCCAGCCTGAATAGCACAGTCACAAAAAGACAAAAAAAAAAAAAAAAAAGCAAACCAGAACTTTTAATTGTTGAAAGAATGGAGCTAAAGGGCTTTGAGTTTTAAAAAGATATGTAATGTTTCCATTTATAGTGAACGTGAAAATCTCTATCATTCAATTTGCAAATACAGCCTCCTACTGAAGACAGCTGCAACTAAATTTAAGTTTTTGTTTGCCTGAGAAGACAACTGATTTCTCTCATCACTGACTGGAAAAGCAACTGGAAAACTGCAATTACACTGCAAGGCCGTCAAAGTTGAAGCATCACAACTTTGCTTGTTAGCCAAGCTGTTACCTAAGTTTTCAGGCTTTGTTTGTTAGCCAATCTGAAACCTAAGTCTTCATTTCCACATGCTAATACATCACTTCCCAAGTCAACTGCTACACCTAAGACTTGATTCCTAGAACTCATGAAGTAGAGAATCAGTGGAGAAACATTCAACTTTAGAGGAAGCCTCTAGTTCTGGCCTTAGATGACCTTTATCAAAGATGATCTGTTTTTCCTACCTGCTCCAGAAAGAACACTTTTCATTAACAAAGCAAAGAATTTAAAACATGTAACAAAGTGCATCTCAGTGCACTATATCAAGATGGTGATTCTTAACAAGATTTGTACTGTTCACCACCTATAAGTTTCACTTCTTGAACATTTCTAATTTTAATCCTGAACTAAAACCTAATACCCCCAAAGAAGGGAAAACCATTTCATGTGAAATCAGAGGTTGAACCACACAGAACATGAATCAGTGAATGTAACCACTTAGGACAATAAGCATTCACTTACAAGATGCAAATTGAATCATCTACTAAGATCTCTGAATTGATATATCCATACAATGAAACCTATGCAGCAAATGGAAAACAGTAAGGTGGGTCTATAGCACTAGATATTAAAGACATATTGTAGGACTAAAAAGTCACAAAACTGTACAATCTCATCTGTGTGTAGTAACAATACAAACTTAAGACTATGTATAGAAAATGTCTTGAACTGTTAAATAGAGAAATTGGTAATGGTGGTTACCTTTGGTAAATTCAGCAAATAAGATTTTTATTTTTCATCTTATAATCTTATATCCCTCTACACTATTTTAAATTTTTTATACCAAAAACTTGTGTTACTTGTCTAAGTTTAAAATGTTTCCTTTAAAATCCAGCAAGATCTCTAGTAGTCTTTCTCAAAAGACTAAGATGTGGCCCTCCTCTACTATTGCTATGACAATAATTTAAATGAAAAAGTCAAAGTGATTCATTTTGTACTTAAAGCCATTAGAACATTCCAAAGACTGCTTTTGTTAATGAACTTTCATAGTGGGCAGGGGAGAAAAAAATTCACATAAGAGTATTGTGAAACTGGAAGATAGAAAAAAGAAGAAAGATAGGAAGGAGCAGAAAGAAAGAAAGGCACACCTCAAATATGTCCTGGTAGGACAAGACAATCCACAAGTGCCAACCAGCTCCAGGCCTGCAAAGATCTCAGGAGAGCCATCACATTTCAATTACCATCACTAACATTACTTATTATTTGGTCTGCTCCAGTCCCTCCGGAAGGCAGCTTGTGATGATAATACCCAGCTCTTCTTGTAAAACAATTCATTAGGCAAAACAGAACAGCTGGGGCAGCCACGTGTGCACCGCCCCACGGGGACCACCAGCCCAGATTTCCTTTTCCATGAGGAACAGCCACCACCCCTTTGACAGCTGTAGAGTCCTCAGGGACATTTCAGTTTTAATCAGTACTTCCTGCACTGGAGAGGGCTATTTGATTTCTAACATAAACTAATGGCACTCCTGTTTGCAGCAGGTTACACCAGACATCAGATAAGAGGCTTTAGGGCATTTTTATCTTGTTCTAATGCTCGAGAGTTAATGAGGCAGCAAAAGATATTGTCATAGAGCCCCAGTGTAGCTATATTATCCAATAAACAGACTCTTTCCAAGACAGGTTTAATATGGATCGAGGAAGTAAAGAAGGCTGGCTTAATATTGATCCTATTGGGAGGATGAGAATCCAGTCACCATAATTAGAACCAAAATCATGTGCATTTGGCAATAGACAAAGTACCACAGACAAGATAAGGAGTTGCCTTTAAAGACTAAGTAAAATGCTGATTTTACCATTGTAAGCATAATAAATTTACAAGTTTTATTTGGCATTTTGAGCTAAGTTTTTAAAAAATGCTTCTGAATTAAGCTACCTATTTTTCTATATTGTGCTAACACGTTCTTTAGACTTAGTTTTATTGCCGATTTTTAAAAAAGTCTATTATAAAAGTAATCTTACATTAACTACATAATTATGTGTCTTAAATGCAATTATAGCTTTTTTACCAGCTGTAAAGCATTTTATTTCACTAAGTGGTAAAGACTGCCTTTAATTAACATGGTTTTTGTTGCTGGTTTTGTTTCTGTTGCCTAGGCTGGGCTTAAACGTGCACTACTGGCTTCAGTCTTCCAAATCACTGAGCTCACAAATCTATTGCTATCCTAGGACTCTCCCTTTAACTTCTAAATTTCATGTTAGCCTGCATTATTCAGGGCTTCAGAAATAATCCAATCATTTATTCAACAGTTCCATAGCCTATTATAATCAAGGTTATATGAAACAGTAAAAATTAAAACTAACCTTGTGTTCAATGGCCCATGCTAGCTGCACAAAAAAATACAAATATATTAATCTCTCCCGCTTTTTCTTTCTCTGTATTTTAGAATTTGTTTTGGCAAATAGGCAGAGATCAAAAAACAAGTATTTCCTTTCTTTCTTTCTCTCTTTTTTTTTTTTTTATGCAGGGTCTCACTGTGTAGTACAGGCTTGCCTTAAACTCATTTCTGTAGCCCAAGGTGGCCTTGAACTCACAGGATTCCTCCTGCCTCATTGTCTCAAGTGCTGGGAATGCAGGCATGCACCACTACAAACAGCTGCTTGATATTAGGAATATCTATGGCAGGTTCTACTGAGCAATTTTAAAAGCTGTATATTTCTACAGTAGTTTATTTCCTAGAGATTAAAAACACTAAAAATGTCTCATACTTCCTTGAAGAAATAGAAAAAAATCTGTAAAATTTCCTTAAAAGGGTATATTAGCCATGTACTCATTTATGAAGTACCAACCATACATGAAGCATAATTTAAAAAATACAGTGAATGTCCCCCAAAATTTAGAATTTATCACAGTTTAAAACATACTGTTCCCCCCCCTGAAAATGCCCTGCCTTTTTGCTTTACATATACTTCTCCCATCATTCTTGCCACTTTCCGAAGCAGTTCTGAAGTCTTCTTTTGGGTCTTCAGTTGAGCTACCATAGCTGCCTCAATGTACTGAATTGATTCAAAATGTTTACTTTTTACAGTTATTTTAACTTTAGGGAAGACCAGAAGTTGTACAATGCCAGATCCAGTGATAAGGTAAATGAGGATACACATGTTTTTATGAGCCTGCTTTTCCATGGGATGGCACTTGACAGGCACATGCATAGTATTTTTTTATCACATCCTATAAAGACACTCACAAAAGAAGATGTGTAGAATCGCTTCAGAAAGTGAAAAGAATAATGGGTAAGTGTGTTCTAAGCAAGGGAGAGTATTCTGATAGGGATTAATGGCAATGCATCTTCTACTGTTTAAAAATTTAAACATTCACCATATATTTGGATTATATCACCTATGATAAAGAAAACAAGATAATCGTAAAACTGTATAAACGAAGTCTAAATCACAGACATCAAATCCATACATGCACCTTTAAAATCACTATTTCTGAACTTTTTCAACATAACCAAAATCTCACATCCTTTTTTTTGAGCCACTGCTTTAACTAATTTACTTATTCTTTTTTGAGACCATGTCACGCTATGTAGTTCAGGGTGGCCTTGAACTCACTATATAGCCCGGGTTTACCTCAAACTTGTGTCAATCCTCCTGTCTCATTCTCTCAAGGGCTGGGATTACAGGTATGCACCACCATGCCTGGCTGCCACCCACCTGATCCGTTACTCTTTTTTTTTTTTTTTTTTTTTTTTTTGAGACAGGGTTTCACTATGCAGTTCAGGCCGGCCTTGAACCCACTACTGAGCGCAGGCTGGCCTCAAACTCAGCGATCCTCCTGCCTCAGCCTCCTGAGTGCTGGGATTACATGATCCATTACTCTTGCACAGTTCTTTTATTCCCTGCTGTGGCAGAAAATGTTGGCTGCCTTTCCCAACACCTATTGTCCCTTTCCTCTTTATTAATTTTCAGCAAAATTACAGGACAAAAGATTATGTGATTGTGTACCTAAATCAGGCCAGGTGACTGGGTTCTGTGGGACTTCCAAGAAGGCTACCTAAAGGGAAAAGAGCCAGCCCGTGGGACCACTTCTTTGTACTCCTTCCTTCTCATATTCTTCTAGCCTATAACCTAGCATCCACAATTTTATTCATTTCAAAGATGCTTTGACAACACATTAGCAAATAAAACTAAAGTTTTGTTAATGTATATCCAAATTCCATTGAAACTGTATTCTCCTGGTCATAGGAGTTTAAAATCTAGACATTATTTTGACAGTTTTGTTTTCTGTCACAAATTTCATTCCCCCAAAATTTCTCTTAATGTGCATTCATATGGTCCTATCCTGTATAAGCAACTGTTTTGTTCTTGAACTACAATACCTTCTTTGTCAGTCTCTGGGAGTTGTCACCACACCCACTCTTCAATTTTCTCTAGGGCCTACTTTGGGTTTTAGAAAATGATTCCTCAGCCTGGTCCCTGAGGCTCTCCACAACATTAGCACCCCTGGCTTTTCTCACCACACTTTTTAATATTCTAAACAACCAATACTCAAAAATTACTTCCCTAGTCTGCAGATATTCACTCCTCTCACCCGTAGATATTACCCATCAAGTCCTACTTCAGGTTTCATCCCTTCAAGAAGTATTCCTTGAATTCTTTTTTTTCTTCCAAGTCCATTTTATGCTCCCTGAATTCTTTACCTCACTTTTTCCTCTCTAAGAATCTGCAGAACACATACTTAGAAAAGGAGCACAGAGTGACATAACTACGATGTGAGAAAGGACAGATGAGACTGGGCTAAGGGCCAAGCAAAAAGTTTTAACTTTAAGAACAATGGGAAGCCATTAATGAATTTTAATAGAGAAGGCATAAGGTCACGTTAATTTGTGTATCAGAAATATTTCTCCAACTGTAGAATGGAGTAGATATTGGAGAAAAGATCAATAATTCAACTGGAAGGAGAGAATACCAGAGATAAAGAAGCCATGAGAAAGAAGGCTGTGGTACCGAAAGAACTTGAAGCTCAATGTACTGGAGGAAAGTGATAGTTGTCCAATATATAGTCACTGTAGGAAAAAGGGGGTAATTATTAAAAGAGCTGTTGTGCACAATTTAGTACCACTCCTATCAAGAATGTGATGGGGGCAGGGTATGGTGACGCACAATTGTGCTCCCAGTACTCTGGGAGCCTGAAGCAGTATTCCCAGTACATTGGGAAACTGAGGCATAAGGATTGAAAGTGCACACCCAGACCTGGCAATTTAGTGAGACCCCATCTCAAAATAAATAAATAAATGGGCTAAGTATGTAGGTCAGTGTAACAGGCCCTGGGTTCAATCAATAGTATGGAACAGAGGTGGGAGACACATATGGCATTTATAATACCTGAACCTTTATTGGGCGACTTTTTAAAGCTACGTAAGATTTTTAGGGGCAGATGAGCAGGTCTTGCTATTAGATATTTGGGAAGGGAGTAGATTTGCTCACATATACACACAGTGTCAAAAAGAGGGAATTCACTGATGTCTGAAATTTTTTCATAATAAACATCTGGAAAAAAAAGACAACAGCATTTCTTAAGTCAGTGAAGAGGGGCTTCCTTCTCTTTTTTTTTTGAAAGAGAATAAAACAAAAGGGGGCAGTACAGAGCAGATCAGAACAGGACAACATAGGCAACACAGTACTTTAAGTCAACTGGACAGCAACAGTAGCTAACACCATATCTCTTACTCTGCTATAGTTGAGCATAATTTCAAATACAATAATATGAAACATAACACAATAGTATAAAGCCATGCATAGAGTGAAAGAATTACAGGGCTTTCTGAACCGAATAACAGAAAATGTTCAATGGGTACTGTAATATCTCATTTTTGATAAAAAAAAAATTTGAGCTATCACACATATTCAAATTCCAATAAGACACAATGTGATAGATACAACCAATGGTAGTAGAACAAAAAAAAGCATGGTAGGACTTCTAAGAAGGATGATATTAAATCAACAATAGCTGTCATAATGTTTTGTTTTCTTCAAAACTGCTATTCATATCATCAAGTATGATATAGTCAAACAAAACAGGATAACACCATTCCAACTGATGATTGAAAACTTTGAAAGACTTCGAAGCTGTGAGATG
>PVJX010015493.1:0-42457 GCA_004027295.1 Dolichotis patagonum | reverse complement strand
TATTATAGTACCCATTGATCATTCTCTGTTATTCGGTTCAGAATGCCCCGTAATTCTTTCACTCTTGGAATGGTTTTATACTTTTTTGTTATGTTTGATATTATTGTATTTGAAACTATGCTCAACTATAGCAGAGAAAGAACTATTATGATAGCTATTGTTAATGTCCGGTTGTCTTAATGTTTTGGTTTTTTTTTTTTTGGTTTTTTTTTTTGGTACCAGGGATCGAACTCACGACCGCATGCTTGCAAGGCAGGCGCTTATGCCACTGAGCTAAATCCCCAGCCCTGGTTGTCTTAATGTTAAGTATTGTGTTGCCTATGTTGTCCGGTTCCGATCTGCTCTGTACTGACCTCTTTTGTCTTATTCTCTTTAAAATAAAATGGGAAAAAAAATATGTAAGACAGCTATATCAAATCAAGGGTACACTTCTGGATACATTGGTCATGTTGGTTTATGATAATCTTTTTCTCCTGTCTTCCTGTTTTCTTATTGTCTTGTATTTTGTGCTTTATTCATATACGGAGTTTCTCATATAGGAGAGACTATGCAATATTTAAGCTTGTGCATCTGATTACTTTCACGTAACGTTACAGTCTCAGGATGCACCCATTTTCCCACAAATGACTCAAGTTTATGGTAGAGTAGTACTCCATGGGTAAACGTCAGTTTCTTTATCCATTCATCTGTTGATGGATATAAAGGCTTTCAAGATTCAGCTATTGTGATTTGTGCTGCTATAAATATGGGTTTGCATGGATCACTTGTAATATGATATCTTTAACTCTCAGCAGGCAGCTAGCTGGGTCAAATAGAATTTCTATTTTTTGTTTTTTGAGGAATATCGATACCGATTTCCATAGAGGTTGTATCAGTTTACACTCCCA
This sequence comes from Dolichotis patagonum, assembly GCA_004027295.1. NCBI lineage: Eukaryota > Metazoa > Chordata > Mammalia > Rodentia > Caviidae > Dolichotis > Dolichotis patagonum. Next base: position 41,570 of record PVJX010015493.1, on the reverse strand, counting down.
CCAATAATGAAGAATAGTTTCTTTTTCCCATATGCTCTCCAGCCTTTATTATTGTTCGATTTTTTCATGGTGGCCATTCTTCCTGGAGTGAGATGGAACTTGGTTATTTTAATTTGCATTTCTCAAATGGCCAAACATGATCATCATTTTTTCATGTATTTTTAGTCATTTGCACATCTTTATCCAAGAAGTGTCTATTTCAGATGCCAAATTTTTGATTGGGTTGTCAAATATAAGGAGTCTTAATTTTTTTTTTTTAGTTTCCTATGTAGTCTAGATATTAATCCTTGAGGAGTAGCTGGCATTTTTTTTCTATTCTGTAGGTTGTCTCTTTTATTGGTGGTTTCCTTTGTTGTACAGAAGCATTTTAATTTGATGTGATTTGATTTGTTGATTTTCATAGTATTTCTTGTGCAGCCAGGTTCCTGTTCAGAAAGTCTTTGTCTACGCTTTCAAGAGCCTTCAAGAGTTTTACCTATTTTGTCTTGCAGCAGACTGCTTCTTTTTTAATATTTAGATATTTGATCCACTTTTATTTTAGTGTAGTGCCTGGTGAGAGACATGGGTCTAGGTTTAATTTTTAGCATATGGAAAGCCAGTTTTCTCAGCACTATTTGTTAAAAAGGCTATCTTTCCTCCAGCAAAAATATTTAGCCCCTTTGTTGAAGACAAGGTGGCTGTCCCTGCGGTTATTTCCACATCCTCTGTCCAGTCCCATTGAGCATAAGTCTGTTTATTTGCCAGTAGCGTGCTGTTTTATCACTGTAGCTTTGCATTATAACTGAGATCCAGTTATGTGATGCCCCCTGCCTTGCCCTTGTTCTCAGAAGTCCTTTTGCTGTTCTAGGTCTCTTCTGGCTCCGTGTGAATTTTAGGATTGCTTTCTCTAGTTCTGTGAGGAATGCTGTTAGTGTTTTGATTGGGATTGCATTAAATCTGTGGAACAGTTTTGGAAGTATGACCATTTTGACTGTATTTTCCCCTATCCAGGAATGGCGTGTCTTTCCATTTTCAGATACCATTCAATCTCCTTTTTCAGAGTACTATAGTTTTCATTGTAGAGGTCTTACACTCATTTGTTTAGGGTAATTCCTAAGTATTTTATTTTTCTTGATGCAATTGTGTAAAGTATTGTTTTCCTAAATTCTCTTTGTGAATTTATTATTGGTGTACAGGAACACTACTGATTTTTGAGTGTTGATTTTCTATCTTGCTATTCTCCTGAATTTGATTATGGTAATATACATGAGATAATTTTGATTCTTTTACTCAAGCATGCTTTATGGATTAGCATGTATTCTGTTTTGGAGGACATTCCTTATGCTGCCAAGAAAAATATATATTCTGTTACTGTTGTGTGGGACACTGTAAGTATCTACTACATCCATTTGTTTGAAGGTTTGGTTTAACTCTCATATTTCTCTGTTGATATTTTTGTCTAGTTGATCTGTCCATTTGTGACAGTGAGATATTGAGATTCCCCCAGTGTAATTGTTACTGTGTTTATCCAACTTTTCTTGTCCATTAGTGATTGTTTCATGAAGTTGGTCATGCCAGTATTTGGTATAGGTATGTTTGTAATTGTCTTTTCCTTTAAAAAATGAAAGGCATCACTAACTACAATCAAAAAGAAAAAAAATCAATAAATTACAAGGAGAAAAAATTATGTCTTTCTGTTGAATTGTTCCCTTAATCACTATGTAGTGACCTTCTTTGTCTCTTCTGATTGGTCATGGCTCAAAATCCACTTTGTCTGAAATGAGATATAGGTACTTTTGCTTTTTTCTGGGTTTCCGTTGCATGGAATATTTTTTTTCCTTTGATTTTTAATCTGTGAATTTCTTTTTGAATTAAATGTGTTTCTTATATACTACATATTGTTGGGTTTTGTTTCTTGATCCATTCTGTTGATCTGTGTCTTTTTATTGGGGAATCTGTGTTTTTATTGAGGAATTCACGTTAAAAATTATTACTAAGAGGTGTTGACTTACTCCTGTGATTGCATTATTTTCCTGTTGCTGATTTTTTGTCATCTTCTTTTATTTTGTTGCTCATCCTTCTGGGTGTATTCATTGTTTTTGACTTACTGGCATTGTTGGCTTCATTGTGTCTTTCTAAGGGATCCTTGAAAATTTTTTGTAATACTGATTTGTTGGTTATGGATTTCTTGAGGTGTTCCTTGTCCTTGAAATACCTCATTTCTCCATCAATTTTGAAGAAATGTTTTGTAGGATACATAAGTCAGGATTGGAAGCTATCTTTTAGGTCTTGAAACACTTCAAGCTCTCCTAGAGCCTTTAGGGTTTGTGTTAAGAAGTCTGCTGTAATTCTAAATGTTTACCTTTATATGTGATTCATTACCTTGATCCACCAGTGGTACATGCATGACTGTCCATCGGGCCACTTGAACTACCAGTTGTTAGCTATTTAACATCAGATGATAAAATAAAATCACAGCCAGCAAGACATATAATTTAAGGTCCCGTCAGGAACATGTTAAAATTTTGTCCCTTTGATGGACTTCTGGTATTCTGAGTATAATGTGGTATGGAGAGGCTCTCCTCTGGTTATGGTTTGTTTGGAATTCTATATTCCTCACTACCTATGTGTTTATTTCTTTTTCTATATTTGGGAAGTTTTCTGCCTTTATTTCTGTGACCAGGTTTTTTATGCCATTTTTATTGTCTTCTGATATTTCAGTTATCTGATTATTCTTAGGTTAGTCTTCTTTACATCATTTAGCAGCTGTTAGATCCATTTTTCATGTTTTATTGTTGCTTTTAAGGTGTCTTTGAGTAGGTGGTCCTTGAAGGCACTATTGTCTTCTAGTTCTGAAATTCTGTCCTCACATTGGTCACTTCTGCTGCCCATACTTTGAAGATAATTTTTAATCTCCTAGATTTCTGATTGAAACCTTTTTATGGACTCATTGTTAAAGTGATCATTTATATTTTGTATTATTTTGTTCAACTCAGCTAGATCTTTATTAGTGTCTTCTGGAAGCTCTGGCATCATTTTGATTGTTATTTCTATTATCCATTTAGTTATATCTTTTTTAATCCTGCCGAGTATCTCTTTGCTCTGTCTTTCCTCGTTTGTCCTTTGAGTATTTTGGGTATGCTCCTCTGGATTGGCTCTAAGGAGCTGAGAACTGTGGGAGGTATTTTGTTACCTTGTCGTCTCATGTTTCTATTTGCTTGGGTTTTTTGTCTGGCTTGGCTGTTTTGTGCTGAGCTTTATGGCCACTTCTAGTGTAAAATCTTTGTTGCTAGAATAGAGATCTCGTCAGTTGCTTCTCAGAGACCTATTTTGTGCATGACTAACTGTAGTCCTTTGCCTCAACCCCAAGATCCAGCCATCTTGGTTAATTCAGGAGAGGAAGATGCAGTGTAATTAACCCAGAATGAGTTCTCTGAGAATGTACTATAGTATTATTAATGCACAAAGCCAATCTCAGTATTGATTTACAGAGAAATAAGAACAATTATGCAGCCCTGGTAATATCAAGCAAATTGGATGATATAGTAGAATCATCCAAGGAAAACTGGATATTAATATTACATAGGAACAAATTATGTACCACCCTTAACCTTAAAGAAGAAACCCACAATTAAGGTGTAAAATTAAGACAACCCAGGGATTGACTTACAGCTAATATATACTAAATGCAATAGCTAGATTTCCACTAATGGTAAAAAGAAATTCAACAGTAACTTTTATAGAGTTAACTATTGAAAGGGCATTAAAGAGCTTGGGAACAGGAAAACGCAAGAGGAAAAACCTTAAGCTATGTGCTGTGAGAGAGAGAAGTGCTACAAAGGATCCTGTTGGGGAGTAGAAGGATATTTATAGAATTAGATAAAGGTAAAAAAAAAACTGATAGGAAATAGAAGATTAAAAAGAGAGGGAGCCAGGCATGGTGGCGCACACTGTAATTCCAGTACTCTGGAGGCTGAGTCAGGAGGATTGCTGTGAGTTCAAGGCCAGCCTAGGGCTATATAAACCAGCCTGAATTGCAAAGTGAAACGCTGTCTCAGAGAGAAGAGAGAGAGAGAGAGAGAGAGAGAGAGAGAGAGAGAGAGAGATATCATATGTGGTGTAAAATAAGAGAAACAAATTAAAGGTAGAAAAATTTAAAGGGAAAAGAGGATAAAATAAAGAAAAAGAAGAAGAAAAAGAGATTTTAAAAAAACATAGAGAAAGGACAAAGGAAAATTTCCCAAACTCCAATAAGCTGGTAGAGAAGAAAGGAGGAAAGGAAAGAATAGAGAAAACAACAACAACCAGAACACACAAACACATTTTTTCTTTATGATTAAGGTGTGTGCTTTTCTTCTAGGATCTACAATTCTGGTGCAGTATCCAAGTCAAGATGTGTCCTGCTTCTACTGGTGGACAGAGAAGGCAGTCAGGTCCCACATCCAGGCTGGATGCAGGCACCAGTGGGCACAGAACTAGGGCGAGGGTGCGGTGGCTGTGGGGTGGGGCCTGTGTCCTTTAGCTCAAACTCCTCAGGGAGTCTCTTTTTAGCCTGACCACAGCTGTCTGCTGTGGCTGTCTCTCTTCCAAACACTGTGGGAGCACAGCTCTGGGAACCCCGAAGAGAAGCTGTCCCACAGCTGCTGTAAGGCCCAGGTTCAAACGGTCAGCCCTTCCCTGGAATGGCGTCTGACCAAGCGCCCTCTCCAGGGATATGGCGGGCACTAGGACTGGACTCACCAGCTGTTGCCTATGCCAGTCCCAGTGCGTTCCATGGCCGCTTTTCTCCCTGAAGCCTTCTGGAACCCCCAGCTTTTACTTTATAGGTCTGTTCTCTCTTTCCTTCAGGCCACACGCCAGAACCTGGGGTGAAAGTACAGATTGTCCCTTCCTTTCTCTACATTGTGTTCTGTCTCAATTTCTCTACAGGTTTTAATTTTCCTGTCAGATCCTTCCTGGATCCTGGAGATCTACTTCTCTCTTCCTTTCTTTTCCAAGTTGTTATTTTCTAGTATCTGGATCTGTCTTCATTACTTTTCTCTCGTTTCTGGGACAAAATGCCTGATACCCAAACTGAAGGAAGGGAAGGTTTATTTAGCTCACTGTGGAGGTTTCAGTCCACCATCAACTGGCTCCAAGACAGATGGCAGGGCACTGTGGCAGCACTTCAAGGCAGCAGCCAGCCTCTTTTCCTCCCCTATATTGCACACAGGGTACCACTACCACCACCCTCCCCTTTGCTCTGGCTGCTTTTTCTGGCAGCTGCCTTGAAGTGTTGCCCCTCAGCCAAGCCACTCTGCCTTGGAGCCAGCTGATTACAGACTAAAACCTCCACAAACGGTGAGCTAAATAGATCTTCCTTTCCTTAATTTTGGGTGTCAGGCATTTTGTCTCAGCAATGAGAGAAAGTAAGCAAGACAGGATCCTAAATCTCAGAAAGGCTGAGTTGTTGCTTACCACTGCACCATTTTCCTAGAAGTCTTTTCTTGAATGTACATAAGCTTCTGATCTTTAGGAATTCCAATTTATCTTTTTTTTTCTTTAGTTGCCTATGGTTTTGGGATTGTGGTTAAGAAACTGTTGTCAAATTGAAGGCTTAAAAGATTTACCTTTTTTGTGCTTCTAAGAGTTCTGTGGTTTTCACTTTTATATTTGAGCCTGTTATCTACTTCCAGTTGATGTTGGTATATGGTGTGAGGTGGGGTGGTCTGGCTTCTTTCTTTTGCAGTTGAGTGTCCAGGTGCTTTACCACCATCTGTTGAAGAGCCTGTTTATACTGTTTTTCCACAGAATGAGTGGTCTTGGCTCTGAGATCTATCCCACTGATGTATATGTCATATCATACTATTTTGATCAAAATCCTCTTTCAAAAGATTTCAATAGACATGCTAATTGAGGTTTTATCTGGGAGTACAAATAGTTTGGCATTGCTGGAGCATAAAGTATGCATTTGTTCATGGAAATAGTTGTGTAAAGGGTATAATCAGGAGCTGAGAGTCGGTGATAATGTGAAAAGACAGTAAGCTCTGGGCTATCACATGAACAGTGGCCGAAAAAAGGGGACTTGGTTGCAGCTCTGGCTCTCCAAGAGCCTAACATCTCTTTGTAGAAGCAGATGTGTGATTCGAGGCGTGACATAAGGGAAACACCTTAAGAATATCAAGGATGTGGAGGGGCCTGACTGCATGAATGAGGAGGTGGGGGAGATGTTTAGCAAAAGTGGCCCTCGAGCCAGGACTGAAGGCTGAGTCTTTCAGAAGCTTGGCACAACAGGCAAAGAGAGCGTTTCATGTAGAAGGAGCAAACTTTGCCACAGGCCATGTTCAGAGAACATCTGGAAGGAACCTGGCACACCTAGGGTAGAGGGTCTGTGTTCAGAGTCTTTTGAGAGGGCTGGGGATTTAGCTCAGCGGCATAAGCACCTGCCTCGCAAGCACGCAGTTGTGAGTTTGATCCCCGGTACCAAAAAAAAAAAAGACTCTCTGAGAGGAAAATCTGTGGGAAAACAAAAGTGGATAGGAAAAAGGGTAGGGTCAGCACATTCAAGTTGTCTAGAAATAATAGGAATAAACTAGAGAAAAACTTAAGACTTTGTATTATAAATTATTTTCATCCATACAGAAGTGGAGGTTAAAGTATGATGAAGCTGAGATCCCCATCACCCAGCTTTGTCATTGTTGGATGCTGCCAGGACTGCTTATCTAGCCCCCACTCCAGCTTATGTCTCCTTGCTATTTTGAATCAAATCTGAGCCATAAAGACTATCTTTCAATAAGGACTTCTTAAAAATTAACATGTATAGTAGTACACACTAATGCATAGAGCATACAACAATAAAGTCCAGTTTTCCTTTATTCACCCCTAATAATTACTACTCTTCATTCAGGTTGACCTCCATATAGCTTGCTCTGGGCCTTTTTGGGGTTGGGGGGTTTGGGGGACAATACTGGGGATCAGTCCAAGGGCTTGACACATGCAGGCAAGCAGTCTACCGCTGAGCTACACACCCTGCCCTCACTTCCACATATGAGGGAACATGCTGTCCTTGTATCTCTCTGCCTGGCTTATTTCACTTGATGTGCTATCCCCCAATTCCATGGATATTGCTGCAAATAAGACTGTGTTCTCCCTGTGTGTACCATACTTTTTGTATCCATTCACCTAGGACAGGCTTCTGGGCTACTTCTGTACCTTAGCTTGGGAATAGTACTACAGTAAACATGAGTGTGCAGGTATCTCTTTGGTATGCTGATTTCATTTCCTTTGGATGTTTACCCAGATGTGGGATTGCTGGATCACATGGTAGATCTGTGTTTTAGCTTATGGAGGAACCTTCACATCGTCCTCCATAATGGTTGTACTGATTTACGTTCCCACCAACAGTGATGAGTCCCTTTTCTCCACATCCTCACTAGCATTTCTTTTTTATAACAGTAATCATTCTAACTGAGATAAGGTGGTGTCTTACTGTAGTTTTGATTTGCATTTTCCTGGTGGCTAATGCTGTTGAGTACTTTTTCATTTGTTGGCCATTTGTATTTCTTCTTTTGGGAAGAGTGTGTTCAAATTTCTTGCCCATTTTTTAATTGGATTCCTTGTTCTATGTGTATGTGTTTCTTCTAGATTCCTTGTTCTCTGTGTGTGTGTTCTTTACAGATCCTGGATCAAATGAGTATTTGGCATATATTTTCTCTCATTCTGTAGGTTGTCCCTTTGTTCTGTTGATCGTTTCTTTTGCTGTGCAGAAAACTTTTTGTTGTTTGTTTGTTTGTTTGTTTGTTTTGAGACAGGGTCTCACCATGCAGTTCAGACTGATTTAGAACTCCCAATGTGGCCTAGGCTGGCCTTGAGCTCACAGCAATCCTGCCTCGGCATCCTGAGTGTTGGGATTACAGGGGTGCGCCACCATGCTCAGCCAGAAGTTTGTGTTTTATATAATCCAATTTGTTAATTTTGATTTTGTTTCTTGTGCTTTTATCACACCTAAAAGTTGGACAGTGAGTACTCAAGTTGCCACTGCTCCTACTTCTTTTTCTGTTGGTGAGTTTGTTTGAGTCCACATCCAAATAAGCTGTGTGTGTCACACTTGGTTGTTATGTGTCCTGCATTCCTTACTCTGTATAGGTTTTTCTTGTTTTTTTTTTCCTCCTTGCAATTTAATTGTTAAAGAAATCAAATTGTTCATACAGAGTTGAAGGATGTGGTTCTCAATATCTACTCCCCTGGGAGTAGATATTTGGCCATGCCTGGAGACATTCTTGGCTGTCACAGCTTGAGGAAGGGAGGCACTTGCTTCTAGAGGACTGAGGCAAGGCACGTTGTAAGTGTCCTACAGTGTATCATGCAGACCCCAGAAACAAAAGCTTACCTGGCTAGAAGTCAGCAGTGCTGCCGCAGGGACCTGCCTTGACTTGCCCACGCACTGTCTTGCAGAGTTCTTCCCTTTCAGATTCCATGTTCCCCTTTCTATTGTGTTGCTGCCAACTGGAGGTTAGACCCAAGTGTGGGTCACATTCAGACTGGACTTATTGGGAGGCAAGAATACTTCCTTAAGGTGTGTGTCACAAGATATCAGATAGTCTTGGGTATGTTAATGGTAGCTAGTGGGGTCAGTTCATTATAAAACTGCGGAAGAGGAGAATTTGGAAAGACAGTGGAGAGTGGAATTGCTGTAGTATGGGGTAAAGGGAGGAGGTGGTATCAACCCAGGATCCAAGACGGTGACACAAGCCAGGTTTGAGTCTGGCTGTATCACTCACTGCGTGATCTTGGGCCCACGCCACACTCCGAACCTTAGTTTCCTGTCTGTAAATAAAGGCACTGCAGTACTGCAACAGTGCTGGGAGGACACAGTGCAGTTTGCAGTAGCTGCTCTCACAGGTTCCACTCTTGCCTTGCCCACCTCCAGGTTACAGCATCATGAGGCAGGGCCATGCTGCATCGTTCCCAGTGTCCAGCACACATGGACACTGGGCAGACATTTGTGGAGGAGTAAGGATGATGCATAGGATGCAGAGAGGGAGTCATGGTGTCTCGTGGTTAGGAATTCCATGCAGGCAGTGCTCCTGGATGCTGGCCACTGGGGCTTGGAGCTGAGGAGGAACATTGTTAACAGCTACCTTGGCTTTGTCCTCTGCCCAGTGACCCTCTCTGACCTTCCCCACTCTTATTAGGCCTGGTCCTTGTCTCCCCTCCTAGACAGTGGCTCCTGGAAGATGCCTTCATACTGCTTTCCTTTGCGTGCACACAAAGCCAGCGATTGGCAGGATCTTGCCCCTGATCATCCTTTTCCTTTTCTGTCCTGTGGAACCTGCAGACCTGGGTCCAAGCCCAGATCCTGGCTCAGCCATTCTCTCAGCTGCATCTCCCTTGTGTGGGCCCAGGACACTGGCACCCAGTCACCTGCCACCTTTGCCACCTTGAACCATCTCAGCCTCCTCTGACCCACTGCTTTCTTCCCAACCAGATTTCTCAAAACCGCTGCCAGTCATCTGGGTCTCCTCACTTTGCTTCATCCTCAGCTCCAGTCTGCAAAGTGTAGATCCAGGAAGAGGGCCACACCCAGGTGCAACCTTCGGGTAGCGGGTAGCGGGTAGCAATGCTCAGTAGCTTGGGGGATTTGACAGGGTGATGTCTTTCCTCACTAACTCCCTGCATTTTCTTCCATGAGGCCACACACTCCCGGTTTTGATTCCTCGGCACCTTTGTGGTCTCTTCCTCCTGTTGCCCACTCTTCTCCCTCTGTCATGTTCTACCAGATGGATGTCCATTCCCACGATCTAAGTGACCACTTAGATACTATCAGCTTCCACGTTCACATCTCTGGGATTTCCTGGGCATCTGTGGGGTGCCAGGCAGAAGCACCCTGGGCACTGGGATACAGGGGTGAGGAAGCCGGATGAGCGCTTTCTGTCTCTAGGGCAGGATAGGTGGAATGCACCAAGAAAGCAAGAAAAGAAAGAGAGGCCCACTACGGATTCATGAATAAGGAACATCAGATGGAGTCAGCTCTGGAGGATGGGAGAAGTAACTTTGCACTCTTCATTTTATACATAGTGGAACTGCCACCTAGGGACCTACCTCAGACAGTGTCTCATTGAACTTGTTCCTGTCATGTAGCAGTGGCTTTCCCACACACTGTCCACCTGTCTGCTGTGGCGGGAAGTGGCGTGCTCTCCCTGGCCCGCTCCCTTACACCCACCCTGTCCTTCAGCACTCTTCAGTTAACCCGAGGTCTCTGACTGTCCTGTTTGACACATTTCCTGGCACTGCTGCCCAAGCTGATGTCTTCACCTTTTGCTTAGACTACAAGGCAGAGCCTTCTCGGAGCTCATCCGCCCCTACCCTTAGTCCCCCCAGAGCCACAGTGGCCTTTTAGAAAGGGAGCTCTGCTCCTGTCATTGCCCTGTGGCACTTCTGACTTGCCTTCTGACTGCCCTTCAGGTGGCCATCAGAGTTCTCACCTGGGCCAGGCACCCACCCACAGCTCTGAGGCACTGTGGCCAGTCTGAGCCTGTGTGGGCCCCACAACTCCCTCCTCAGAGAAGGAAGCAGCCCTCCCAGAAGTCCCCAGGGTACCACAAGACCTCACAGAGGTAGCTGAGCCAGACAGGCCCTGCTCTCCTGGGGCTCACAATCCTTGTAAGGGAGAAAGCCAGCTACCTCACAGTTGACAGAGACTGTAAAATTACATCGTGCCTGGGCTAAGAGCCCCTGCCGTGGCATAATATGGCTCAGGACCTGACTGGTTAGTGCCATGCTGGTCCTGTGAGGAGAGGAGAGAGCCACCTGGGTCTGATTACCACTGGGGGATGCAGACCTGAGGAGCCAGAGAGGATGGTAGGAGGTGGCAGGTAAGGCCTGGGAGGAGGTGTGTACCAGGTGTGAAGCTGGAGGGAACTGGGCTGTCATCACAGTGGCTTAAGAATGGGCAGGAGAGCCAATTTTTTTCTAGAACTTCATTCTGCCCTCTAGGTAGAGGGCTCTGGAGGGGACCAGAATAAGGGGACAACAGGGCTCAAAGGAGAAGAGCCCATGCTGAGGTATCCATAGGTCTGAAGATGGGTTTTTTGTTTCTCAGACATTTGAAAACTTACTTCAGTATGTTTCCCTACAAGGGCTATCTTACCTGTGAACTGGACCTGATTATGTGTTGTGGGTTACCAGACCACCAAGTTATACCCATGATTATATAAGGTACTTTGGGGTAGGAATAGCCAGGGAGCTGCTTTTGTTTATCTCTGTACACATTATATATGCAGCACTGGATTGGCATCATAGAAAAATGAAAAGGAGCTAGAGCATGTGATCTACTGGGTCATGTGTGTGTGATCTAACATTTAAAACAAGGACAGTTTCTGGGAGTAGCTTTCTGTGACTGGCATTTTCTAGGGGCATCCCAAGAAAACTGAGCAGATGAATTTTAACTGGGGTATTCTGTGGGAAGCTGAATTATAGGAGGGGTTTAAGAAAGAGGGACCTATACTGTCATGATCAGGTGGGAAGAATGACAGATGTTGTATTAGTCAGCGTCTCATCACTATAACAAAATACCCGACATAGGCTGCTTAAAAAGAGAAGGAGATGTACCCAGCTCACAGTTTTGGAGATTCGAGGGCATAGTGCCCACATTGGCTCAGCTCTAGTGAGGGCCATGTGTCAGATGGCAGCGGTGCAAGTGTGTGTGTCAGAGTGAGCAGTGGTGTTTCAAACCAGCAGCAGAGAGTAGGAGCGTCCCTCCAGAGGACACACCCCCAAGGAAACAGCTCCCAGCAGGTCCACCTCCTAAAGACCCACACTGCCTCCAATTCCGTCACTTCATGGGGAAAGTAAACCAGATTCAAGCTGTAGTGGATGTCAAGATCAAAGCCTAGGAAAATACATTTGCACCCAGAAGCCCCAGACAATGAGAGAGAAGGAAACCTAGACTCCTTACCCCAGGTCGGAATTCTGTCTGCTGTTATGAGTGGTTTCATCTTGGAAAACTTTTTGCAAGTATTCTTAAATAGCTTATGAAAACATAAAACAGCTCTGTCTGCTTAGTGACAGTTTCATTCAGGGCTAACAGCAGGTGTGTCCAGGGCTCAAGTTGGTGTACCCACCCCCACCCCCACCCCCGTGGCCCTGCATAATTGGAATGGGCTGGGGGACTTGTGCCTGTGGGTTAGAACTTGGTGGCTTTTTGTAAAGCACATCTGTGCAGAAACTGGCCCCGCCGCTTTGGCAGACAGATGAGGGCACCAGTGAGTGTGTCAAGTGAACCTTGGCGGCCAGCACTTGCACTATAGTGGTGGTCATCACTGCTTAATGAGGGCATGTGGCAGCCATCACGGTGTGCTGTCATCTGGTCATTGCCTGGGAAGCCCTCCAGAGGGTCCATGTGGTGAGCGTGGCCACTTAGGCTGTGTGGGTGATAGAGGACCCTTGGGAGCTCTGCCTTGTGTTTCTGTGGCCTCTGCTCCACCCGTCAAGGGCATCTTCCTGCCACACTGTGGGCCGCCACAGCAGGTTGGACAGTCTGAGGGCAGCAGTGCCTGGAGATGCACGGGCGCATCAGGAGTGGAGATGGATGAACCAAAGAGAAGCCAGGAGGAAGAGCAGCTCCTGGCACAGGGAAGCCCCCATGCAGCCTGCGCTGAGTTTTGAGAGCTGAGTGGCAAGCTCACGAGGGAACCTGTGGTTTCAGGAGGTGTCCACCACGTTTGCTACCTGTCGACTGCACACACTTACAGGAACCACACACGTACAGCTGTGGAACCTGAGTCCTACTCGGAGCTAAAGAGAAGGTCTGAGCAGGCCTGTACAGCCTCCGGAGGCTGGGGAGAAGCCCTCTTCTCGAATTCTGCTTCTAGAGGCTACCTGGGCGCTTGGCTCCACCACTTCCCAGCCTTCACAGCCGGCAGAGGAGGCATCAGGTCTCTCTGCTCTCTGACTTCTTCCCAGCCGCCTCCTCTGCCTCCCCCTTGAAAGGACTCAGCTGAAGACTTCAGGCCCATGTGGTAACCAGGATCTCTTCCCATCTCAAGACCCTGAACTTAACCACATCTGCAGTCCCTTGCCAAGTAAAATCACATGTTCACCAGGGTGGGAGATTAGGCTGTGATCATCGTGGGAGGTCATCATTGCTCAGCTCACCGTATCAGCCTCTGTCGTAAAATACTTAGAATTTGGAGTCAGAAAGACACTTAAGAATAGTTATCCCCAGGGGCTGAGGATTTAGCTCAGTGGCACAGGCACCTGCCTGGCAAGCGCAAGGTCATGAGTTTGATCCAGAACAACAAAAAAAATAGTTACCCCATGAGCCTCTCTAAGCTTGGCCCTGCTGGACGGGCTCAGCCTCACCTGCCAGCAGCAGCAAAGTGCGCACTGTGGGTGAGGGGCTCTATCCCAGGGAGAGGTTTGTGTACTTCTTTTTTTTTTTTTTTTGCTAATTTTGATTGTGCTCTGTATACAGCATTTCACTTATTCATTTGTTTTTATTTTATTTTGGAAGCAAATTTCCAGCAGAAAAAACAATGTTTTGGCTGTCCAGTCTTCAACATCTGCTAAAATAAAAGCACCACCCCCTCCTCAGCCCATGGTGAAGAAAGACAAACGGCCGAATTCATCACGGTTTAACTCCAGTAATAATAGAGAACTGCAAAAACTACCATCTTTGAAAGGTAAATTTTTTAAAAGTTAAACTGGGGCTGTTTGGGAGAAGGAATACTGCCTGGGTAGTTCGTTAGCTTTGTACTCCTTTGTTGTGTTTCTGTCGTGCAGGGCCTTTTCTCTTGAGGTTTTCCTAGATTGAATGCATTAACTTACTTATTCAACTGACATTTTAAAATTTGGGCCTATTAAGATAAAAATCAAATAAGGAATGTATTATAAATACACAAGACTAAGAAAACAGAGAACAAAGCCTTTGCAAATTGATTGTGAGTTAGCCCATTTTTCTTTCAAGTGATTTTCTAGCTTAGAATTTTTAACAGTCCTGGATTATAACCGTTATGGTAGACCCTCTTCAGTCTTCTGTGTTAAGGAAATAAAGAAGGAAGTCAGGCGTGGCAGCACACTCCTGTACTCTCAACACCTGGGATGCCAAGGAGGACTACACATTCGAGGCCAGCCCAGACTGCATAGAGGGTTCAAGGCCAGTCTGGACTTCATAGCGAGGTTTTGTCTCAAAAACACAAAACAAAACAAAACAAAACAAAACAAAACAAAACAAAAAGAAAGAAGTAGCTATAGTATTTTGGGGACTTTCTTTGTTATGATTCATTTGGAGATCACCTCTAGCCAAGGTTCTTTGTTTGAGATTAGTCAGGGAAAAGTGCTCTTTACTTGGAATCTCCCCACACATGGCCCAGCACCCCTTTCTGAAGGTATTCAGTCCTAAAAGTTTTCCTTCAGATTTTGAAATTGAGGTTCTTAAAGCCTTATCAAGAAAATTAGAGTAAATACCCTACAGTCCTTATGAAAGGTTTCCTTCTGAAAACCTGCAGAAATAGAAGACTGGTACACTGAATTTGAAAACATTTTCCATGCCTTAAATCTGTAGTAGTGGGTTTTTTATAGTTAACTGTCATTGAGTATGAACTCAGTGAGAACAGGGGTTTATCTTCTTTATTTCCATAGTCTGAGTATATCCCATACCTCAGCACAGAGGGAGTGTCAGGCAGGTGTGTGGCGAGAGGGGAGGGGTGAGGGTGTGGGTGGGCAGAGGGACACATGGGTGGATGGGGGGATGAATGGGTAGATTTATGGATCAGTTTCTTGCCCTTTGCTTGCTAAAAACCCAGGCTTTCCACTCACTGCATCTTACAGAGCTTGTATTCAGCTTATATTTGCTGTGGTAGATAGTAGGCATACAACTTTATTTTTGGTGAATCTCCTCCCTTCCAAGGTACAAGTCTGTGCCCTTTTGATGCTACTCATTCTTGTTCAAATGCATGTTGAGCACCTGTGAAAGTAGGCCCTGTTCCAGGTCCTGGGGGTACCTAGCACTGAACAAAGCTAAACCCCTGCTCTCCTGGACTCAGCATCCCCGTGGTGAGAAAGAGAAGGAAGGAGTGCATGGATGTGACTCCTCCACCCAGGACCCTCTTGAGGCCCAGAATCAGGATGATATAGATGCTTGGGACTGTTGAGCCTTCGTGTTTGAAGCCCCACCCCCTCATACCCATCACCACTGAGGTTTGCTTTTGCTGTCACAAGGGCATGCTGGGTATGCCTTGGCCCTCTCATGCACGGCTCAGAGCTCAGGCAGTGCCAGCACAGGCCCAGGTTATGTCCTGTCTTCCTTTTCCTCCTCCAAGGAGTCTGTACACAGCTCTTTCTCCAGGCCATTTGCTCTGCTTCTGTGTTCTACTCTCAACCTGCATTCCCTCCTTTTCTCACTAGAGCTAGTAAGCATGGTATACCAGTGTTCTGCTGACACTGAAATTTCCCATTCCACAGAAGGGAAATTCCGTAGTTAGTCCACATATCCAGGAGCATTTCAGACTGATCAAGCTAGTTCCCCTCACTAGTCCTGTTGGATAATTGGCTATTCTAAAATATTAGTTCTTCGGTATGTGGGCTCCAGTAAAACAGCTATTTCAGAAAATACAGGAATTGATTGATCCACAATAAAACTACAGATTGAGTTGAGGATGATTAACACTTATGATACAGTTTTCCCTTCTGGGAAGATGATTTCTCTCCCCATTTTTTATTAAAAGATTTTGTGGGACCAGACTTAGTGGTACACACCTGTAATCCTAGCACTTGGGAGGCTGAGGCAAGGGGATCATTGTGAGTTTGAGGCCAGCCTGGTTACATAGTGATTCAAGGTCAGTCTGAACTGCATGGGGAGACCCTGTCTCCAAAAAAATTGTGGTTTTCCTGTAAACTTCTACCTTTTCACTAAATTTATTCCTAAATATTTTGTAGTTTTTGTCATTCTTGTGACTGGGTTATATTTTTTTCCTTTTCTTCTTTAAGTTGGTTTTTGTTAACTGAAAAGTGATTGTTTTTTAAATATTTTCTTACATCATCATCTTACCATATTTTTATTGACTTTAATGATTCTTTTACTAGAATCTGTCCAAATAGTCCTGTCATTGCTAATTAGCTCTTTTATCTTCTATCCAATATTTACACCAATATACATGAATCACTCTTAACTTTATTATACCACTAGCCAGGGCCAATTAAACGGAGACAACAAAGGGAGAGCAGACTTCCTGTTAGTTCTGTTTTAGTGAAGGGCTTCGGCATCACCGCGCATAGTGTAAAGAAGGATCATGGTTCTGAAGTCTCTAGCAGGTGGGCGGCAGGGGTCCAGGTACCAACCTGTGCACGCAGATGGCGGTGTGGACTTGGGTGGTCTTGTGCCTGGGCGTGGTGAATCTTATCAAAAGCCATGTGATTTTTCTCTTGAAAATGTGAGGGTAGTGTTAGAGTGCTGTGTTGATAGATTGTTTTGTTTTGAACTACCTTTACATTGTTGCAGTGTATTATTATTTTTATATCATGCCTGGTTTCATTTACTGATTTTCATAAGACTTTTTGCTTCCACATTTACTACACAAAGCTGGGTCTGTTTTCTTCCTTTCTTTTTTTTTTTTTTTTTTTTTTTTTTTTTTTTTTTTTTTTTTTTTTTTTTTTTTTTTTTTTTTTTTTTTTTGGTACCGGGGATCGAACTCACGACCATGTGCTTGCAAGGCAGGCACTTAGGCCACTGAGCTAAATCCCCAGCCCTGTTTTCTTCCTTTCTGATACTTCCGTATCTCATCAAACCAAGGATGTGCTGATGCTGGCGCTGTGCGACCTTTCCCGCAGGCAGGCCCCAACGGTTTCTGTGCAGCTCCCTCACACGGCCGGCCACGAATGATGAGGCTCAATGCACCTGGCCCCGGGAATAATAAAATGTGGAGCAGCCCGGGCCAAGGTTCCACAGCACTTAGCTGGCCAGCGCTTGTCTCTGCGATGGCAGCGGCTCGCCCTCTGTCGTGGGTCCGTTAGCGCTGCCACACTAAAACCAGCACCTGGTGTTGTGCAGGGGCTCTGTTAACCTCTCTGCGCCTGCAGTGGTTGTGTCTCCTTAGGAGTTTGTGCTTCCTTTTGATTATTTTGCTTGTGTTCAGTATCATTCATCCCCACTCTTTAATTACCCTTTTCCTCATTTATTAAGTCAGATACAGAGTTCATTTATTTTCAGATTGCTTTTTAATAATCAAAAGAATTAAAGCCATGTATTCCTCTGAGAATACCTTCAACAGTGCTTAAGTTTTTTTTAACTTTTCTTCAGAGTTTTATCGAGACATAATTTACCTGCCCTAAAATTCGCTCATTGTAAGTAGAAAATTCATTTGTGTTGAGCCGTGCAGCCATCACCTGCTCCAGTTCCATGACGTTTCCTTCAGCTCGGAAAGGTCTCTCTTGCTCATCTGCAGTTATCTCCTGCTCCGTCCCTGCAGGCAGCTACTGGTCCACTTTCTGGCTCCAAATTTGAAACTGTACAGTAAGAGATCTTTTTTTTTAGTGATTGATCGTTTCTGTTCACCAATTTTCAAAGTAATAACTCAGCATCTTCCCATGATAAGAGTTTTTGTTTTGTTTTGACACATAATAGCTATAATATTTATGTGGTACAGGTGATAATTTGTAAAGACAAATTGGTAAAGCCCAATAATTTGTACAATTATTCTGAATTAATATTTACAATAAAAATTAAAGATAAAATCAGAGTAATTAGCATTTATAGCTCCTACAACATTTACAATTTCTTTGTGTTCAGGAATCTTCAAACTATTCTATTTTGAAATATATAGTAATTTGCTATAGTAATCTTGTCACCCTACCATCTTACAGATCCTCTCATCTAGCTGTATTTTGGCACAGCCTTTCTGCGTTCCCCGCCTTCTACTCTTCTCAGGCCCCAGTGATTACTCTTCTCCTCTCACCTCCTGTGAGATCAGAGTTTTGAGTTTCCACATATTAGTGAAAACTCGAAGCATTTGTCTGTGTCCGGTTTACTTCATTTGACATCCTCCAGTTCTGTCCATGTTGCCCCAAATAGCAGGGTTTCATTCTCGGTGTGGCTTGGTAACACCCCTTTGTGTATGTACCACATTTCCTCTATCCGTTCATTTTCCACAGGCATCTCAGTTGACTCCCTATCTTTGCTTTTTAGCATGGGAATGCAGATGTTTCCTCAGCATACTGATTTCATGTCCTCCGGATACCTGCCCAGAAGCGAGACTGCTGGATCTTATGGAAGTTCTGTGTTTCGTTTATTGAGGTGCATGTGTACTGTCTTCCATAATGGCTATACCACGTTTCCCTGGTGACTAGTGATGGTTGCAGCTTTTTCATTTACTCACTAGCCATTTGTATATTTTCATTTAAGGAGCATCTATTCAGATTGTTTGCCCCATTTAAAAATCAGACCACTGAGGGATTCTTTTCCTCTGGAGTGCCTTATATTTTCTATGTATTAGTTCTTTGTCAGAGGAATAATTTGTAAACACTTTCTTCCATTATGTAAGTTGTTTCTTTTGCTGTGCAGATACTTCATAGTTTGATATAACCTCATTTGTCTGTTTTTGCTTTTATTGCCTTTGCTTTTGGGGTCTTCACCAAAAATCCTTGCCCATACCAATGTCTCAGAGTGTTTTCTCTATTTTTCTGGTAGTAGTTTCATAGTTTCAGTCTTACATTTAAGTGTATGGTCCATCATGAGTTGATTTTCATAGATTGTGAGAGACAGGGATCTGGTTTCATCCTTCTGCCTGTGGATATCCAGTTTTCCGCCAGAACCTTTTACTACACAGATTGTTATTTCCCTGGGATATTCTTTTGGCATGTTTGTTGCAAATCAATTGACTATGGGTGTGTACATTTATTTCTGGGTTTTCTGTTGTATTCCATTGATCCATATGTCAATTTTTATGTTAGCACCATGCTGTTTTGGTTACTGTAGTTTTGTAGTATATTTTGAAATCAAGTATTGTAGTGCTTCCAACATTATACTTTTTATGAACTTTGTTTTGGCCATTAGAGGAATTTGGTGGTTCCATTATAAATATTGTAATGGATTATAAATATTTTCTATTGCTGTGAAGAATTTCACTAGTATTTTGATAGGAATTATATTAAATCTGTAGATTTTCTTGAGTGTTATAGAAAGTTTAGTAATATTAATTCTTCCAATCCATGAACATAGGATATCTTTGCATTTTTGTGTGTCCTCACCAATTTCTTTCATCAGTGTTTTGTAATTTTATTGTAGAGATCTTTCACATCCTTGAATTTATTCTTATTTTATTTTATTGCTTATATCTATGGCTAATGGTATTACTTTCTTGATTTTTTCAACAAATTGTTAATGTACAAAAATTATACTGATTTTATTATAAGTAAAAATATAATATTGACTTCTTCCTGTATTATTTGTATGCCCTTTATTTCTTTGTCTGGTTATTGCTCTGTCTAGGACTTCCCAGTGCTATAGAGAATAAAAGTGGGGAAAGTGGACATCCTTGTCCTGTTTCAGAGCTTAGAGAAAAGACTTCAGCTTTTCTCCATTCAGTGTACACAGCTTTTGTTATACTGAGACACGTTTCTTCTATGCCTAATGCATTGAGGGCTTTTCTCATGAAAGGATATTAAATTTGTTCAAATGCTTGTTCTCTATTGTTTAGGTCTCTCTTTTTTCTCAGTCTAGAAAAAGCTGTTTTGGTTTTATCTTTTCAAAAAATCAATTTTTTGTTTCATTAATCATTTCTGTCAATTTTAATTTTGTTTAATTTCTGCTCTGATGTATCTCTATAGATATAGATATACAGATATAATTTTTTTGGTACCTAGAATTGAACTCAGGACCTTGCACTTGCCAGGTGGGCACCGTGCCACTAGCTATATCCCTGGTCCTCTGATCTGTATTATTCTCTTTCTTCTACCAGTTTTGAGTTTGGTTAGTTCTTACTTTTCTAATCCCTCAAGCTATATCATTGTTTATTTGAAATCTTTCTCTTTTTTCTGTTGTTTATTGTTGTTGTTTTTTATTTTGTTTTTTGTGTATGTATATAGGTATTTATTGCTAAAAACTTTCCTCAGTACTACATTTGCTGTATCCTATAGGTTTTGGCACGTTGTGTTTCCATTTTCATTTTTTCCAATACATTTTTAATTGTTGCTGATGATGATGACTGGTCAGTCATGTCAGATAATGTTATTTAGTTTCCTTGTATTTATATAGTTTCTAAAATCCCCCTTGTTGATTTCTGGTTTATTCTAGTATGAACAGAGCAGATATATGATATGATACTGAATGGTTTTAATTTATAAGACATGTTTTTGTCCTAATGTACCGCCCATCCCAGAGAATGTGTGTACTGAAGACAGAAATGTGAATTCTGCGACTGTTAGAGAAAGGCTTCTGTAAATGTCTTTAGGGCTGTTTGATCTGCAGCGTAGTTTAAGTCCGATGTTTCATTGTTGGTTTGTATGTGGTATAAGCTGTCTATGGATGGGAGTGGGGTGTTGAAGCCCTTGTATGTTATTGTGTTAGAATCTGTCTCTCTCCCTTTAGACCTCGCATTTTCTTATAGATTTGAGTGTTCTGCTGTTGGGAGCATGTATATGTACAATTGTTACATCTTCTTATTGAATTAACCCATCGTCATTATTTAATGACTTGTGTCTCTCTCTCTCTTTTTTTTTTTTACAGGTTTTGACTTAATATCTGTTTATCTGATGTAAGCATAGCTACTCCTACTCAATTTGGGGTCCATTTGCATAGAATATCTTCCCATCCCTTCACTTTCAGTCTGTGTATGTGTCTTTACCAGCGAAGTGAGTTTCTTGTGAGGCCTTTAAAAAAAAAATCCATTCAGCCAGGTGGGCATGGTGGTACACTCCTGCAATCCCAGCACTTGACAGGCTGGGGCAGGAGGATCACTGTGAGTTCAAGGCCAGCTGGGCTACATAGTGAGTTCAAGGCCAGCCTGAATTACATAGTGAGACCTGTCTCAAAATATCCATTCATCCTGTCTATTAACTGTGGAGTTAATAGGTAAAAACATACTCTTGTCATTCTGTTGATTATTTTCTGGTTTCATCGATCATTTGTTCCATTCTTCTCATTGTTGACCTTTGTGGTTTAATGATTTTCTGTATTGATAAGATTTGATTCTCTCTTTTTGTGTATCTGCTCTATTAGTGAGTTTTATACTTTTTCCTCATTTCTGATGGAAATTTCTGGATAAGACCTTAGTTCTTCATTTCTAAAAGATAGCTTTGCTGAGTGTAGTATTCTCCTACAGCACAGTTCGTGGCTCTTCCATTTGGTATGGTGTTTTTGAGGTTCACTAGTGTTTAGTACTTTGATTTGTTTTATGATGAATAATATTCTGTTATACAGATATACCTCCTGTTATTTATCCGTGGACCCAGTCAGAGGCATTTGAGTGCTGTGTGTATGTGTGTGTGTGTATTATGAATAATGCTGTGAATAGTTACAAATAAGTCTTTAAGTGAACATACATTTTAATTTCTCTTGGTTATATACCTAAGAGTGGAATTTCTATTTGTGTGTCTTTTTAAGAAATTTCAAAACTGTTTCCCAAAGAGATTACACTATTTTACATTGCCATGCATGAGGTTCCAGTGTGTCCACATTCTTGCCAATACTCGTTATTGACTATCTTTTTTGTGGGTGTGCAATGGTGTCTCACTGTGGTTTTAATTTGTATTTCCCTAATGATTTGATTAAGCATCTTATCAAGAGCCTGTTGGCCATTTGCATATCATCTTTGATGAAATATCCATTCAAATCTTTTTAAGTTGTTTTCTTATTATTGAATTATAACAGTTCTTTTTATATATAAAGTTATTGAATTATAACAAATACATATATATATATATATATAAAATTTAAACCATAACACTGACTTCTTAAATCAGCCGACTCGGTTATGCTGCCCAGAACCCCGCTGGTCCATGCAGTTCCTGGATCCCTTCTGGCTGGAGTACAGCAGAGGTGGTGCTGGGAACTCAGGAGACAGTGCCCTCATCATGGGTAGCAGGGCACTGATTGCTACTGGACTGACTTTACTTTCAAGTGCTTTCCATGAAGAAAGCTGGACCCAGAGCTTCTTCCTAATGCATTCCTACTGATGCTTGCAGTTCATCTTTAAAGTTAAGTGTTTTCACCTGTTTCATGGGTTTCATAGTTATATGTCTGTCCTACAGTGAACTGATGCCTCCCAACATCAATGTGTATGTGTATGTATATTCATCCTACTAAAAAGGTTCCTGACAGCAACACTGACACCATTATAAGCAGTCAGCACAGTCAATTGGCTCGGCGTGTTGCACAGTGAACTGTTGGCATTTTAATTGAGATCCCATTAAATTTTAAAATATCCAAGGATGGGCATCTTCTGATGTTTGCTTTGTCTTTCTTGGGAGTATGTGTGTCTTTGTTTTCCAGGATCACTGTTTGTTTCCTTTAGGAGTGTTTGTCAGTTTCCTGCACTTGGGCTTCACTCATTTCATACTAAGTTATTCCCAGGATGACCCATTATTAGTGCTGTTTTAAGTGGGATCTTATCTGCTGTGTGTTTTCTAAATAATTGTTCATTGTTTCTGTGAAAGCTATTAATTTTTGACTCTCGCTTTTGTATCATGTGCTTTTAATAAACTTTCTTATTGTTTCCAGTAAGATTCTTTTGGGTACCTAATTGAGTCATCTGTATATAAAGATAATTCCACAGTTCTGTGGTATTAGGGAAATTAAGCCCAAGGGTACTCTACTTCTGCAGCCAGGCGAACTCAACCTTGTGATCCTCCTGTCTCGGCCTTCCTCGGTGCTGGAATAGCAGGAGTGCACCGCAACACCTGGCGGTCTAACCTCTGCTGCTCGTTCTTTTACAGCTCCTGTTTCTCTGGAGTCGCCGGGGAAGGGTTACGTAGCGGTGGTGCAAGCTAGCATGCTGGCCTTGTTCCTGACCTTAGCGGAAATGAGAGCATGATTCTTACTGGGTACCTGGGTTTCAGCCATTACACACAGTGCTCATCTGTCATTGTTCACATCTTTGCACCTTACCTTAAGTCAGGTTCAAAAACAAGAAATGGATCAAAGTGGAAGTTTCAAGAACTCTTTCTAGATCTGATCCGCATGCCCTCCAGAGAGGCAGCGCACATTTTCCTGAGTGGGGGTATGTCACCCCATTGCAGCCTTCCTTTTCTTCCCTTTGTGAAAATGCAGTACTTCACCCTCATTTCAAAGCAGTTTGTTTTCTGGTACAGTTGAAAAGCAGTGCAGTACTTCATATTTTTATTAACAGGTTGCATGTGGTCTTCAGACCTATTCATTGAAAGATTTTTCTGAATCAGCCCCATCATTTGCCCTGGAAGACAGAAATGTTAAGTAAAAAGTCCAGTTTTTTTTTTTAAGTGACTTGTAGAAGGAGTAAATTAATCATGATTTTGTCTCTTAAGACTGCTCTCCTGGTTTTAGAAACTAAAGAAAGGTAAGAAGCCAAAGTTATAATGGAACAGCGTAGGCCCTAATTATCAGTTAACTAAAGCCCCTGGCACAGGGCAGTTACAAAGTATTGGGACTTTTGTGCTTTATTGTTGTAATTTACTTGAATTTTCTTAGACTTGACTTGAATAGTGGTTAAATGTTTTGTGTATCTTTTCTTCCTTTTGTGAAAATGCAGTACTTCACCCTCATTTCAAAGCAGTTTGTTTTCTGGTACAGTTAAAAGTTTGGCCATAAATTTGTTTTTAACCACTTAAAATGAATTATGCATATATTTACAGCAGGTTTTGCCTCTTGGTTGAAGAATAATGAAAACGGAGTGTGTGAAAGTTACCAGGGTGCCTGCCTTCCTTCAGTCTGCAGAGAGACAGCAGGGTGGGACCCTCTGCACCCAGCCTTGGCCTCTGTGGCCCAGGCCTTTCTGCTGTCTCCTGTTTTCATGCTGTGCCCTCTCCTGATCACCTACCACCCCTGGGCTTGGTGAGGCCGGTGCTGGATTGCAGCAGACATCTGACCCGTGCTGGTCAGAGCATGGGGAGGGGAGCGGGACAGTGGCCCACCGCAGCCCTACCCTGGGTGCCACGGTGTTCATGACTGCCTTCAGATGTGCAGCGGTGCTGAGTCTAGGAGCAGTGGGGCTGGGTCCACAGCTGGCCCAGGCCTGCCCTGCAGGGTGCCTCCCTTCCACACCCTTCTGCCTGTAAACATCCTGTGAGTTACTCTGGTCAGCCTCAGCCCTGGCTGGTGGCATCAGGGTTTTTGTTTGCACCACCAGCCGTAATCTCACATTTCACAGAGGCATTTGGCTTAGGCCTTTAGCACCCCTCACACGATTTCCCCAGCGCCTCGAGTGCCTTTTCCTCCGTAAATGTACACACGCATGCACACAGCCGCTACTGCTACGCAGCCCCGCCTCTTCCTGGTCCCTGCAGCTGCAGACTGCGTCCTGCTGCCTCTGCCACCCAGGCGTCTTCCGAGCTGCCCTGGCTCAGCCTTCCCTGTCTGCTTTTTAAATTGTGGTAATATATCCATGACATACTTTTCTTCTTCAGCCACCTGGAAGTACACTGACAGCACTGTGTACCTGTCCCTTCCATCTGTGCCCCGATAGAAACTGCCCTGTGCAGCAGCAGGTCCCCTTCCTCCTGGGCCCCTCCACTCTAACAGTCATGTCCAGCCTTGCGGGTTGCCTGGGCTGCGTGGAATGAAGAAAATTTAATGTACTTAAGTAACAAAACTTCCTTCTTTTTTTTTTTTTTTTTGAGAAACTGGGGAACCAGCACAAGGCTTTCACTCTGAGGTACATTCCCCAGCTCGTTTTATTTTGAGATGGTCTTGCTAAACTGTTAGTTTGCCTGGGCTAGGCTTGAACTTGAGAGCCTCAGTTGCTACACCCTCCTTGAATCTTCCCTTCCTCTATTTGCTATTATGTAACAACAACAACAAAAAAAGCAGACAGCCTGTGGGCACAGGTCGCACATGCCTACGAGAGTTTGACAACTCCAAGGGTCTCAAGGAAGTGGACTCCATCAGCACTTCCCTCTCAGGCTGGCTTAGTTCGCTTGCATGACATGCTCAAGACCCACCCTTATCCCAGTGTGTGCCACAGCCTTGCTCCTTTGTAAATCCCCCCTAAGCCCATCACACAGAGTGCACTTTTTGTATCCTTCCATCCCTCATTGGAAGTGGACACTTGGGCTACAGGGCACGCAGATACCTTATCCTCTCAGCACACACACCATTGCCCAAAGCATCACAGAGGGCAGGCTGCTGTGGGTGTGTGTCCCAACCTGGCACCTGCCGAGGGGCCAGGGCACGCAGGGCATGCTTGCTAGAGGCATGAAAAGCCTCCGGGACCTCCACCTGTCCTGTGCCAGCCCTGTCTCACCACTTTGGTATCTTCTTGGAAAATAAGGTTGTAGGCATGTGAAACAAAACGGTTGGCATGGAAGCTCCTGGATGGTTTGTGTGCAGATGTCCTCTGCACCCAGAACAAGGCAGGGGTGAGACACTTGCCTTGGGCTGGAAGGTTTTACAGCCCAGCTGCAGTGCAGATAGCAGTGAGCCCAGGTCCCAGCTTGGTACCAGGGGAGGTTTTCCCTCGTCCATTCTACCTGCCTGCGCCGAGCTTCCCCATGGATCCACTTTGCTCAAATCAACAGGGCCACCAAGGCCTGTCCCTTTGTCCTTGCTGTTGGCAAGCAGACACTCCCTGGCAGTCTCTGCACACAGCTGAGTGTTAGGTACCTTTGATCTGCCTAAGGAAAAAGTCTATTTTAAACCACAAGTGAAGCCAGTTTTTTAAGGTTAGATTCTTACTCAACAAAACACATCGCTCAGACCCACGTAGTTCCCAGTGTTTTCGAAAACAGGGCTGGCCAGCCCGAGGTCAGCAGACTATGGGCCTAGTGCCATCAGTATCTAAGTTCAAAATACCAGCTTTCTGTTCATTGCTGTCACACTTCTTTACTAAAATACAAGCATATTTTAATTTGCCTGTGAACTTGCTGAGGGAGATAAAGAAAACATTTAGCTCAATTTAGAAATGAATTTTAAATTTTTAATTTAGAAATACCACCTCAAAATACAATCAGTGGAACGTATTTAGAGGCAGTTTGCTTTCCAGTAGAGAACAGTGATGGAGGAAGCAGAAGAGATGGGTGATTCCTTCCATTCCAAGCCGGCTGTCCTCCTGTGTTCCCTGGGAGGGGCGCAGGCGAGCCCACGTGCGCTTTCCCAGGGAAGGTGGGGACAGGGGACACGCTGGATGGGCATCCGAGGACACCCATCCTGAAGCAGACACAGGGCAGGGTACGCATGAGGGCCGTGGGAAGTGCACCTCTGCAGAGGCACTTCCCTCTTGGCAGTTCCCTCTTGGTCACATGCTCCAGGGAAGCAGGCAAAAAGCATGGTTTTAAAAGGGGTTTTAAAAACCAGATCAGCTAGGCGTGGTGGTGGTGCACACGGGAGGCTGAGGTGGACAGATCACTGTGAGTTCGAGGCCAACGTGAATTATAAAGCCAAACAGAACGAATAAAACCAGATGGGCTGTTGTTGCACCCTTCCTTCACTCGCGTGTTTGCAGCACGTGGACGTGGATGAGCACCTCCCAGTGCCAGGCACCACAGGAGCTCTGGTCTGTACTCCTGCTGAGCCTGACAAGGAGGCTTAGCCTAGTGGCAGCCTCTTATTGCTGCTCCGTATCCCCGCCCTGCAGAGGGATCACTCCAGCATGCTGTTGGGGGACAGCAGGGCTCCCCCGATGCCGCGCCACTCTACACATGGCCTCTGCTGCTCTGCTGGCTGGAGCTCCATTTAATGGTGTCCTGCCCCATCCTGCACTCTCCTGCATGTTCCATAGAGGACTCGTGCCCTGGTGACAGCACCAAAAGTCCAGTGTCACCTCTTCCAGGTGAGGAGAGAGCCAGCTGGGCCACTCAGCAAGCCTCTTCCCACCCAGATGCTGACAAAGCTCATCCCAGTGCAGGTTTGTGATTGCACTAGAAGCCCGCTGGGTCATCTTTGTAAAGCATTCGTTTCAGCAAGACAGTAGGCTCTGCTGCAGAGGCCAGCTGAGCCCTGATCATGCAAAGGCTGGTGGAGACTCAGGCATAGGTGGGCAATACACCACGAACATTTTAGGCACCTCATAATTGAGTCTTTGAGACAGGGCATCAACACCCTAAATTCTAAATGCCTGATTTCAGCTCATTTTTATGTCTTTTGCATGCATGACCTCATCCACCACAATAAATCTTTTGTTTCAGATTTCCTTGGTTCCATGATAGCCTTTTCCCTGTTCTTAGCTTACACCTAAGAGGCAGTATTTGTTAGGGGATTCTTCCCCCGTAACTAAATCAATCTGTATTCCTTTTTTTTTTTTTTAAGTTACTTTTAAATCTCATGAAAGAAATGCAGTATTTTAGAAGTGTTAAAAAATATAGAAAATTTTCTAAAAGAAAAATCACCTGTAACCATATCACCCAACAATGACTATTGTTGGTAGTTTGAGATTGATTCTTTTTCTGATCAACTGGCTAAAAATTCTATATTGACTTTTTTACTTACATTTCCATTTTCTAAGGATGTATAAAATTTCATGGAAGAGTAATCCCCTTTGACAATAAGGTGGGTTTTAGAATGTTAAATGTTTTAGAACCATAACTAAAATGTGATATTCTCAAAAGAATGAAATACTTAAGAAAATAAAATACTTAGAAATAAATTTACCAAGAAGTTGAAAGACATGTACACTGGAAACTACAAAATGCTCCTGAGAAAAATTAAGAAAGCCACCAGCAAACAAAGACATCTGCATTCATAGACTGGAAGACTTCATGCTGTTAAGGTGTCAGCACCGCCCTGGTGACCTGCATAGTCACTGCAGTACAGATTCCCAATGATTTTTTTTTTCCAGAAATAGAAAAGTCAATTCTAAAATTCATAGGGAGCCCCAAAGAACACACACATGGGGTGAACAGAAGAAGAGAACTCACATTTTTTTGGTCTTAAACTTTACGATAAAGCTACACTAATCAAGAAAAGTGCGACGTTGGACCTTGACCACGTAGAGCATCATGGAGACACCGTGCTTACAGACCATTAGAGCAGGAGCGAGAGTCCCAATAGAAAGTCCTATATCCAAAAGGCCGGGGATACAGCTCAGCAGCACAGTCGCCTGCCTGGCAAGTGCAAGGTCCTGAGTTCAATTCCTGGTACAAAAATAAGTAAATAAATTCCTGTGTGTATGCAGTAAGACCAGCCTACAAGCAGTCCAAGAAACCCAAATATTCACATGTAAAAGAATTGGACCTTTACATTATGTATAAAATGAGACTCAAAATAGATCAGATTCTTAAACATTACATTAAAGCTGGCTGAGTATGATGCACATGCCTGCAATCCCAGAATCCCAGCACTGTGGGAGGCTGAGAAAAGAGGGTCACTGCTAGTTCAAGGCCAACCTGGGCTATAGAGTGAGTTGTACTGAACTACCCAGCAAGATCTTGCCTCAAAATAAGTATAAATAAATAATTGTAGAAAAGATTTAGAAAACTAAAAAAAATTTTAAAGGGTCCTAGGTTTATAGTGTGAAGGCCCTAATACACAGTACACTCCCAAAAGAAAGGTAAAACAAAAAAATCTTAAAATATAGCAAGAAAAACTTTGTGACATCAGATTTGGCAATAATTTCTTAGATGTGACACCAAAAGCACAAGCAACAAAAATAATAGATAAATTGGATTAAATCAAAATACAAAGTTTTGTATCCTAAAAGGGTACGCCAACAAAAATGAAGTCACAGAATGGAGTACATTTTTGCAAATCATGTGCCTGATAAAAGATTAATATCCAGGCTGTATTTTTAAAAAACTGCCAGAACTCAGCAGTACAAAATCTTGATTTAAAAATGTCTAAATTACTAAAATACACATTTCTGCAAAGATGATAGACAGCCAATAAGCCCATCAGAGAAGCCAACATTACTAATTAGGGAAATGCAAATCCAAATTACAGTGAAGTAGTTAACATTTGTTAAGAAGGCTATTATAAGAAGGAGGAAGCTGGGTATGGTGGCACACTCCTATAATCCCAGAACTCGGGAGGCTGAGGCAGGAGGATCCTTGGAAGTTTGAGACCAATCTGGGCTACACAGTGAGCCCAAGGCCAGCCTGAACTGCATAGTGAGACCCTGTCTCAGAAAAAAAAAAAAAAGGAAGAAGCAAGTGTTGTTGGGGGTGTACAGAAATTGGAACCCTGTGCACTCTTGGGGGTAGGTATAAAATGGTACAACCACTGTGGAAAACACTGTGACAGTTTTTTTTAAAGAATTGAAAATGGAATTACCATATGACCCAGCAATTCTGCTAATGGTTATATACTCAAAAGAATTGAAAGCAGGGAAAAGACAAAGAATTGGAAGTGGGGACATGAATGGCTTAATGCCACAGAACAGAACACTTAAAAATGGTTATAATGATAAATTTTATGTGTCATATTTTAGCACAATTTAAATTTCAGGGTTTGGTTTGTGGAGTAAATGTTTATGGTACTGGGATTACAGAAGTAAACAATTTTTTTTTAAAGTGATGCTCATTCATGACTATTACATTTCCAGAAGCAAAACTACTTAAACACAGATTTTTTAATTTTATTTCTTTTTTATTTTATTTTATTTTATTTTATTTTATTTTATTTTATTTTATTTTATTTTATTTTATTTTATTTTATTTTATTTTATTTTATTTTATTTTATTTTTGTCCTTTTGAGAAAGGCTCTCGCTATGAGTTCAAGCTGGCCTTGAACTCACTGTGTAGCCCAAACTGGTCTCAAACTTTCAAAATCCTCCTGCCTCAGCCTCCCAAGTGCTGAGATTACAAGTGTGCATCACCACACCCAGTTTAGACACAGAATCTTGATCCCTACTTCCAGGTGACTCTCTGTAGGAGTCTGAGCAATGGAAGTTTTGTTGTCAAAACTCCATCATACCTTCAGCCTGAATTGACTTTCACTTAAAAATTATTGCTGATCTGATCAGTAAAAAATACTTTTCTATGTACTTAAGCACGTATAGTTCTTTTATGAACTGGATCATTTAGATGTGAAAGCTTAATGTTTTTCTAGTCAGTTACACTAATGTTATTGTATTTATAGCATTTAATTTCCAAGGTGCAACATCCGGTAGGAGTTTGGTGTTTTTAAATGTCCTTCTCTAGCTTAAGAATAGATACTCATTTACCTTTTCTCCTAAAAGCTGTGGGGCCTTAGGGTTATGATTGGCTTCCACTTCCCTGTTTAACACAGTGGCGATTTTATTTTAGTGTGAGATCAAAAGACTTCACTTGGCTCCCACACACACCGCCTAGTAACTTTGGTCTGTCCCAGGAGAGCTGACCACTGTCCACTCCTTCAGCGCTTCCTCTGACTGGGGACCCTTCTTATCGCCCCTGGCATCTGGGTGAAAGTGCGTCCTGGGCAGGGCTGTTGCTCCCGTGCCCTGCCTCTGCCTCTTCTGCCCTGACACTGGCATTTGTTTGTGGAGTTTTACGCTTGGTAGCATTATCCTTCCTCGTTGGAAGTGTTCTCATTTTCGTTTTTTATTTTTCCAGGCAAAATTTAGAATGATTTTGTCAATACCTAGAAAAATAAGAAGGCTACCTGAATTTTGATAAGAAATACTTTAAACTTTTAAATTATTTCAGGAAAAAAAATAACAGTAAATTTACAGGATATTTGCTTCCAGTTCAAAAATATACCCTCTAGTTAATTGTCTCTTCCTTTCTCTTATTCCAATTTTAGCATATGTTTTATCAGTGGTCTCCGATCACAGTCTTAAGAGTTCTCTGAAGAACTTCTTCATATGCATAGGGTTTTGGGAGAGCGTGGGGGAAATCACTATAAAGTTGAGGTCCTTTGATCTGAGATCATTAGGAAAAATACATCAAAAAGTGACTTCACTTTTTCTTTGCCTTCCAGGCTGATTTTATATAAAGCTCCAGGAGTCTCTCCTCACTTCTGTATTCCCGCTCAGCACAGCCCAAGCACAGGCAGCTCCCCCACTTTCGCTTCACATGAAGTATTCAGTGACTGCGGGCAGGTTTCTCTGTACAGCACAGACCAGGCAAGCCCACGCGCCGTGGCCCTGACGAGTCTGTTCACCTGCAGCACTCCCACATGGGAGGTGATGGTGAGAGGAAGTGAGAGCCAGCCTCACCCTCAGCGCTGCTTGGTGGCCCTGGCTGAGGCCGGGAGGTTGGCCTTTCCTCACAGACACAAGCCAAGGGCCAGGCGGGCACAGCCTAAATTCCTATCACCCGGGTGGACGCACAGGCTCTCCCCTTTTAACCCTTCTCTTATTCAGGTGGCAGCACCGCTGGGCAGGAGGGAGGCCGCAGCACACCTGGGCTGGGAGGACGTGGTCAGGTACACCTCTGCAGGCTTGTGGAGACGTCTGCCGGCTGCACTGTGGCCTGGAGCCCTGTCCCTGAGGCCGGCCGGCCGGGCCAGCCATCTTTCAGCTCTGAGCAGGGAGGACCTGGCGGCGCTCACTGGGCTTTCTTTCCATCGCTGGTAACAGCCATCCACGAGGTCGAGCCTGCACACTCATGGTGGGGAGGACTGGCCCGCTCGCTGGGCTGTGTGAGAGCCGGGCCTGCAGGTGCAGTGTCCATGCAGCCAGTCGGTGTTCCCACCACTGGGGCCGTTGGTGTCGTTAGGACAGGTGAGGCAGAGATGAGAAATGACAGAAGAGGAGCCGCCCTTCGGGGAAAACGTCAGATGGGGAACTGCTTTCAGTTCTGCCAAAGAGGCTTTTCTTGTCTTCCACTTGGAGCCTGTGATAGTGTTCCCATCTGGGGGGAATCATCTCACCACACTTTTCCAGTACTGCAGATCTGATGTCCTTCTCCTTGGACTAGCTTTTGACGCCAACCTTTCTAAAGATAGGAAACTTAAATCTGAACGGTAGCTTTCCCTTTATGCACGCGGTAGTGCGGGAGGTTGAGCCGTGGGGCCTTGACAGGATGGGTAAACAGCACCACTCAGCTACATCTGCAGCCCTTTTGACTTTTTAGTTTGAGACAAACTTGCTAAGTTGCCTGTGTTATCCTGGAACTTGCTATCTTCCTGCCTCAGCCTCCAGTGAACAATAGCTTTTAATAATAGCCTAATTTAAAAAAAGATGAAATATCTCACCTTTAAACAAAGTATCTAAAACTTGAAGTATCTAATACATTGACATCTTTAAGTTCACAAAAGTATCCATTTCTTTCCACTTTATCTCTTTTGCAATTTGAAGGCCATGTGGTATAAATAGTTTGTACCACTTTTCTAGCTGTTGAGTTTAAAGCAGCCTTCATTTTCCACATAATTTATTTAACTTGTTTTGTTTTGTTTTGTTTTGTTTTTCAGAAGAAAAACCTAGGCTGGGGTAGGGGGGAGTAAGGATTCTGAACTTGTTAATTGCAGTACTGGTAGTGGGGGAAGTTGAACAGCAGTCTAAAGTAATGAATTAGAATTATGTAATATTTAAATATCCATTTGCTTTTAAATACATATGCACAGACACACAGAGAAATCCGGGTTGACAGAATGGTATGTATGGTGCACAAACAAAACTTAAGTAGGACTAGAAAGTAGAAGATGTACAGGTGGGTGGGTATCCCTGAATTTGGGGTACCAGCCCGGGAAATGCTAAAATGTAAAGTTCATGAAGAATGTGTATACACACGTCGTTTTTGCTTCTTCCTTTTTTTTTTTTTTAGCTCTGAGGCATTTGTGTAGTCTTGCAAAGGGCTGTGGCACCCAGCCTTGTCCCCTGAGAGATGGAATCTCTACCTCAAAGTTACTGAGAAATGAAGCCTGCAGAAAGCCCGAAAATGCTCAGGTTTTCATGCACACTGACAGCCAAACAGAACGCTCTTTCCATTTGCAGTTTTTTTCAGTGTCATTTTAAGTTGCAGCTTCCAGCCAATCAGCGAGCTCTGTGGCCGCTGACATCACGAACCAGCCAGTTCCCTCCAGCTGCAGAGAGCTTCAGTTTGTCTTTTTTTAAAACTAAAATGGAGGCTGGTTTCTTGCCTTAAGGGGTACACTGCCTTTCCCGCTGGAGTCTAGATGTTGACATGTAATAAGGCGGGCAGCGGGATGGTGGTGGATGCGGCCAACTCCAATGGGCCTTTCCAGCCCGTGGCCCTGCTCCATATCCGAGGTGAGTTATTGTGTGTTCCCCGACCGGAGCCTTCCGTGGGTAGTTAATAAATGGCTATTGTGCTTCAGCTAGGAAAGCAGGAAGTCCCTTCTGCACAGTTCACTCCGCTCCACCGCAGACGCAACCAGAGCAGGTGGGGAGTTGTCACTGCCGCTCGGCATTTTACCAACTACTTACAGAATTTGGGGCTTGAAAGAGGCCTTGCATGCATAGTTCAAAGCTGGTTTTTCTGCTTTCTGCTCGCTTTCCCATCCCCCTTCTGGAGCTGTGCTGATGTCAAAGGATGTGAAGTCACTGCCCGGGGAAGGTATTGGGTGGGGGTAGGAAGGAGAGGCGGGCCAGCAGAGCTTGGCCAAGTTGTCCACACACAGAGTTTCTGTCACATCGGGGTCGCTTGGCAGGGACCCGTCCTTGAATCAAAGATGAATTGCAGTCAGCAAAGGTGCAGAATTGATTAGAAAAGAACTTGCCTTTTTATGAGGGTTTTCTTTCTTGCCGGGGAGCCTAAAAGAGAAACGTGCTCATGCCTTGAAATACTGAAATCTATTGGGGGTCATAAATTTGAAAGTGTTAGTGTTTTCGTGGAAGATTAGGGACTATTTTGCATTTACATAGGCCCCAAGTGCCATTTGGCATTAAAATTTAAAATGGCAACAAGTTCTCACTGTGTATCTGGATCATTGTTTTAGTAGTTTGCCTCTTTTATAGTTTATATTTATTTGGGACTTGAAATTTAGCTGTGAAACATGGTATCGGGTTAAACTGTAGCTATCAGGATAATACATACTTATTTTCAGTTGATATTTTAAGGTATTTGTTATGTAAAATTTTTGTTCATTATTGGGTAAAAGAAAACGGGTGCTAAGTTTCATCAAATCACTTAAAAATGTGTCCTATCACAGCCATGCCTCAGCAGGACAGTTTTCACTCCAGGGTCTCCTGAGGACCCACGTGAAGGCAGGGGGTGGGGGCAGGCTGTCTAGGTGACTAAGGGCCCCTGTGGCCAACATGCTGACCTAGGACGAGGGCTGACCTAGGAGACAAGCGCATGGATAGCCCGCCTGTTGGGAGAAAACTCATGTTGCTTTTCTTTCTCAAATCCCTTGGACAAAATGGGCCCAAGTCAGCACCCACAGTGACCAAGTGATCGGGCGGGCCTGACTTTATTACAATTTGAGTTATGTGTTCAGCTTCAGGTCCCCAGAGGGATTGTTTGGAGTTCACTAGTTATCAAACACTAACTAGTTCACAGTAAAATAATTTGATTTCATGTAAATGTAAATTTATATACATTTTAAGGTACCTTATAACAAATCTTTTTGGTTTGTGAGTCTTCTGGTTTTTATTAGACAGTTAATAGTTCTTTTAATTATGAATGTATTATGAATGTATTCTGAAACAGGATCATTTTATTTTTCTATCAGATGCATAACTTCTTGTTAGTTCCAAGATCTTATCATGCCTAGTTGGATTTTTTTCCTGTTGACTAGTCACTGTATAACTGGGGGTGGGGGGAACGTGGTAAAGTGTGTTAACCTGACAAAAACTCGAGTTTTTAAGAAGGTGTTAACCTTTCAGGACCTAAGACTAACTTCTACTTCAAGCAATGTGTATAGTTTCTAACTTCAAAAATCAAAGAAAGCTTGGTTTACTTATAAGGACTTCTTGGAGCAAGCAGGTTAATGTGACATTTAGCAAAATGTGTTTTGTTTATTGCGCCCTTAGTGAATTTAACTTCCATTTAGCAGCTTCCATGTGCCAAAAGCCGAGAACCTTTAAAAGTATGCCACAGTCCCTTCCCCACAGGAGGGGTGGGCAATGGGGGAGACCCAGCAGGGCTGGGGCAGAGGTGCCCTCCTGAGCAGGGTGGTCCTGGTGCTGGGAGAGAGAAGGCACCGACAGCACCTGGCGCCTGGAGGAGGGAGGGCTGGCACACCCAGAAGAGAAAGTAACGTGCCCACCGTCACACAGCCCTTCCTTAAGTGCAGTCCACACTCAGACTGGTTGTTTTGCTCTGTTTTCTTTGGAATATTTTTTTTTAACTCATTTTAAATCAGAAATTGTGACTGTTTATAGAACACTTTGCAATAAGACTACAGTAGGGTTTTTCCCATTCCCCCATCATCTGTTGGGTTCAGTGGCCCCTTTTTGCACGGCAGTGTTGTACCAGGGTTCATTTCTTACTGGTTTTACAAATACTGTATTTGTCGGGCAGTACTGTGTGCTGAGCAGGGCCCTAACTTGGAGTGAGAACAAGAGGACAAGCCTGTGATCCCCCCACCCAGAGTTTACAGCCCTGGGGCTGGGGCTGGGGCTGGGGACAGTAAACAGAGAGGTAAATACAGTCACTAAACTGATTTGGGGCCCAGTTGGTTTGATTACTGTCTGCCAAGTAGTGAAGAGCTTGTGATTAGTATGGTGATTTTTCATATCCTGAAAAGTTGAAGTGTGAAAGAGGACTGTTTAAGTTAGTGCAGACCTTCCTGTGTGTGGAAGGAGAGTGGCTTGGAACCTGGTGGCTGGTGATTTAAATCCTGTATTTCCAGCTCTGTCCAAGAGCACTGGCTGCCTGCTGGGCAGGTTCTCCGTGCCATCCTCTGCCTGAACCACTGGCCACATGTGAATGCTGGTTGAGCATGCAGCTGAGAGACTGAATTTTTAATTTTAGTTATTTTAAATTTAAAGAGACACACGTGTTTAGTGGCTCCTGTACTGGATAGCACAGTTTTAGAGCGGAATTGGCAAACTTTTGGAAAAGGGCTGGATTATAAATATTTTTGGCTCTGTGAGCCAAAGCAGCCATTGACAGTAAATGAACAGGCATATCTGTGGTTCAGTAAAGTTTTATTTACAAAAACAGGTGAAGCTGGATTTGGCCCATGAGCCATGGGTTGGTTACTGGTCCTGTTCTAGGCCAATCTTTGATTTTTTTAAGCAGTTTCCTGAAGGCTCACAGCACTGCCTCTCTGCCCTCCTGGTTGGTGGCCAGGCCTCCTCCCACCCTGGGGCTCACACCCGCCCACTTCAGAAGCTGTCTAAGGCAGGGACAGCTGCACCAGGAAAGTGGTAATGGGCCAGAGAGGCACTGTGCAGCCTGGAACCTCTTCAGTTAACTGCTCTCACCGTGTCCTCAGTCCCCTGCTAGTGAGTTTTTGAAGCCTAGTGGGGAGCCAGAGTGCAAGTCACTCGTTTTATGGAAGCCCATTTTCCTCCGGATGTGGAGGTCTAATAATGGGCACCTTCGTTTCCTCATAAGTACTTGCTGAATCGTCAATTGGTCAGTCTTCACCTTTCCAATAGAAATTTAAAGGAAAACACACAGGAGCGTGAGCAGAGGTTGACCCCGGCTCTCACTCCCCTGCGTCTGTGGTCGTCCCCAGCACTGATGCTAAGGGACACCATGCTCCCGGCCCAGAGCTCAGGAGCACCTGCGCACCTGGAGTCAGGGAGGACCAGCGCTCAGGTTGTGACCCAAAGCAAAAGACCCCCCCGCAAAGGATGACGTCTTCTCTCTCCAAATAGTGCATCCACTCAGTTCACGATGTATACTTCACAGATGTCTCCCTTTGTGACTGCAGCGCTCACAGAGGTGACTTCAAAAGTGCACTCACATTCGCAATAGTGATCGTTGTGCAAGTGTGTCCTTTGTGTTCTGGCAGTGCGCAAGGTACCCGGACTAACAGCCCTCGGGGAGCAGGGGTATGAGGTCTACACTAATTTTTCTTAATTAGTCCTGCCCTTAAACTCCGGCCTGATATCTGCTCTTGAGTTTTGCCTCACAGCAAAAGCCGCCTTCTAGAGTTTGGCATGAGATGTGTTAATTATACAGAAAAATGAGAGAAAAGGGAGGAGGCAAGGTCATTAGTCAAGGAAAGGGCTGTGAGCGGTTTGGGGTGTGTACTACTTCTGGTCACAAATGTCAATCGTAATTGTTCTCTGTTAATTCTAGGCAAAGCTGAGAGAATTTTTTTTTTTAATCAGTACGGTGGATCAAACTCAAACTCACAACCTCGTGCTTGCCAGGCAGGTGCTTATGCCGCTGAGCTAAATCCCCAGCCCAAGCTCAGGGAACTTTGTGAACACTAATTGTGCGGCTTCTCCCAGCACTCCTGCCTGCAGGGTGAGCAGGGCGAGTCCTAGGGTGTCTCCTCCCAGAGGTCATCCCGCCTGGATTGCCGCCCCCAGAGCTCTGCTGGGGCTGTCCCAGAGGGAGAGGCAGCACTGATGGAGCACTCTTCATGTGCGGGGCCAGGGCTTGATCCTTGTGTCCCTCTCTCACTCAGAGCCCGCCCAGCACTGTGAGGCTTTACTCTTTCCACCTTTGTCTAGAAGAAGAAGGGGAGCCCTTGCTCAGGGCAACAGAGAATGTCTGAGCCTCACGCAGCACAGCACAGCCAGACGGCTGGAGACTGGAGAGGTGCTGGTGGGAACCTCAGCATCCTGGGCGCCTCTGGATTCTCCCGGCTGTCTGTGCCGTGGGCTGCGCCGCACGGTGCGTGGGCTCAGCACTTACCTGCCTCCTGAGCAGGAGCTTGCCGAGGTCTCCACGTGTCCGTTCTGGTGCAGAGGAGAGCGCCTTCCCATGTCCCACTTCACTGTCCAGGCCTGCCAGGCCTTACCTGAGTTTTAGTGTGGCTTAGTTTTCTTATCTCCTCCATAAAATCAGGCAGATCCTGAGGAGTCACTGGAGCTCCAGATCTCTCACGGTATCAGCACTAATCTAGAGCAAGCATCAGGCAGTGCTGGAGTGAAAAGAAAACCACTTTACATCATAGCTATCCACAGATTTCTAGCCGGCCACGTGGCCAGCAGGATGGTGACACCACCTGCCCTGAGCCTTACTCAGGCCCAGCCTCTCGCTGTAGGGCATGGGACTGAGGTGTACCCCAGCTGGGCAGCGTTCACAGGGAAGGTAGCTCCTCTTACTACTGTGTCTGCTTTTATTTTATTTTTATTATGTTTTGTTTTGTTTTCTTTTCTTTTATCGGTACTGGGGATCGAACTCAGGACCACATGCTTGCAAGGCAAGCGCTTATGAGGCTGGGCTAAATCCCCAGCCCTTGTGTCTGCTTTTAAAGACTCCTTTCTTCTTCATATTGGAAAGACATTGGCTAAGGTGCATAAGGACACCCTATTACAGAAAATAAAGGTCTAGTTTTAGTTTAGGCCGTTGAATTATTTATAAATCAAAAATCCTTCTAGTTAAAGACAGAGACTAAAAAGATATACCAATTAAATACATTGAGTAAATCTAGATCAGATCCATACTCCAAACACAAAACTGACCCTATAGACAACACCTGGGGGACAGTGGGAGAAAGGGGAGCGCTCAGTGACCCTGGATGGGGCAGGATTACTGTTGGTTTTCCGGGTGAGGGGTGGTGGCATGGCTTTGTAGGAGACCATCTTTCTTTCAGGGGATACAGACTGATGTAGTCACAAGTGGTGTGACCCCAGCTCTGCAGCTTACTCAAACAGTAGTGAGAAAATTAACTTCAAAGCAAATGTGCCACACACATTGTTGTTGACCCGAGGGAAGGAGATATTCCAGTATCCATTCAGCTTTACATACATCCAAACATTTTCATATTTAAGGGAAATGTCTTTCAAAAGGTTCTGGTTTAGAAAAATCATGCAACGGACATGTAATCACTTAGAACTTGTTTATCGAGCAGTGAGAAGTGGTCACGTATGTTGATTCTGCCTCCTGGTCGCTGGCCCATGGTGGCTAAAGAGGTAGCCACACCGCCTTACTGAGTGGTGTTTGGGCTGCAGACGCTGATGCTTGCTGGCGCTTGTATTGGTCTTTTGGGAAAGCTGCCTGCAAGGCACACCGGGAGATACAACCAAAGCTCCCTCCTAACTTGAGAGGTAGTGCTGGGTAGTCAAGGGTGAAGGGCTGGCGGGAGTCTCAGGCCAGGATCAAATGCCCATTCTGCCCTGGCTAGCTAAACCCCATGGGCTCACGAGGCCCTCTGTGTCCTGGAAGTGGAGTGTGGGGTAGAGGTGACGATACCCCACCTCTAGGGGTATTGCAGGGTTAAATGAGTGAAGGCCTGAAATGGCAGCTGGAAAGTTACAAGACTGTCCAAGTATGACTGATGCCATGGAAGAAGCCCTTTTATGGGTCATACAGAGTCCTTCAGAACCCAGCAGCTTAACCACAGTCTGTTTAGATTTTCTACAGCTGCCTTTCCTATATTTGTTAATCTTGGTTTTTTGTTTTGTTTTTGTTTTTGTTTGTGACAAGGACTTGCTATGCAGTTTAGGCTGGCCTTGAGCTCACTTTGTAGCCCAGGCTGGTCTCGAATTTGCAACAATCCTCCTGCCTCAGCCTCTCAAGTGCTGGGATTGCAGGTGTGCACCACCACGCAGGGCTGTAGATTTGTTAGTCTTGAGCTGCATTCATCCCTCCCACCCCTCTCATTTCCCAAGCACCTTCACCGAGTGCAGTCTGCTTGGCTTTACGCTTCCTGGAAGCAGTGAGTGTCATCAGCACTCGAGACTGTGTCTGAAGTCACCTGCCAGCTGATGCAGCACCACCTCTATGGCTGCCATCCCTAGTCTTAAGGCCCCTGTTCTGCCTCTGTCAGTTCTGTCAAGTCCAGAGTAAAATAAGAATTTGGCCCTTAGGTTTTTTAACTCCCATGAAAGAGTTTATGGGTAACATTCGCGCGAGGTTCTCTGTTTAACAGTTAGCGATGTCCTCTGAGGCTGATCTCAGCAGCGAGACTTCATGGCAACGTCCCTTAGCTGTCCCAGTGCAGGTGTTGCTCTCTGATCTTTCCTCACTGGGCTTCCGAGGTCTCACATCTTATTATCAGATCCCACCAGGTTAGATTGCACTGAATTCCTCTTTTGTGTTGATTTTATTTTGGTTTGGAAGGGGTCTCACTGTGTTGCCCACACCTGCCTCAAACTCATAGGCTCAAGAAATCCTTCTGCCTCAGCTTCCAGAGTAGCTGGAGCTATATTGTATACACCACCACACTTGAATTTTCAAAATTAGCTACTAGCTGAATAAGTGAGTTCTTAGCTATAACCTTGAACTTTTATTGTTTTTAATACTGTATTTTTAATAGAATTAGAGCTATAAATACTTTTTGATTAGATTTTTTTTCAGCCTGTTCTTTGTCATTGATGTGTGACAACTTTTTAATCAGGCAGCTGGATTTTTGTCAGCTGATTTTGTTACTCATAAGCGAAGTATTGTGATATTTTAATTTATAGAATGTAAGTAATGTTCGAGTAATATTTTAATTTATAGAGGTGTAAGTAAAATTCTTCCTAAACTACTGGTCTGTCATTCTTAGGGGAGGAGCTTCCAGGAAGAAGAGGTGAGGGGTGTGTGTGTGTGTGTGTGTGTGTGTGTGTTGTGGGCAGTTTCCAGGCATGAGCTTTTCTAGCCTGGGGTAGGAGGCCAGGTGGATCTGGGTGTGCCTGGTGACTGCATGCTCCGAGCTCAGAGGCCGAGGCTGAGCCCTCTGTGTGTAGAGCAGCATCGCCCTGGAGCAGGCTGGCGCAGCTACTTTCAGGAGACCTGCAAGGCCACACTGTCTTCATGCAGCTACCAAGAGGTCCACTGCCTTGTTCTCTGTGTAGTGTGGTGTCCAGCTGGCGCCGCGGTGCAGTCTGCCACACACACCAGTCTGACCTCAGGATGTCCTTCATGAAGCATGATGTTACCACTTTTATTAAACGTCAACACTTCTGTGTACCTTTTTAATTCTGTGTGATGGGGTAACAGTTCACATAAACCCTTCAGACAGGGTCTGTGTGGAGGAAGAGCTGCCTTGCAGTTGTGGAACTGTGGATAGGAACTTTCTCAAAGAGTATCGTTTTTTGCGTGAAAGAAGAAAAGGCAGACACTGGTTAGTAAGGGTTGACTATTTGGCAGATATTTTCTTGGAAAAATCTATGAAGTGAGCTGATCAATTCAAAGGGAGCAGCTGTAATACTATGGTATTTTTTTTTTCACGATGATAAAATCCAAGCTTTCAAGCAAATTTAAATTTTGGGAGATTTGTATCTGCAAGTGTGAGCATGACAGTTCCCAGTGTTGAAGGTGCTCCTGCTGGAGTTGTGGTGATTTTAAGAAGCAGGGTTTCGGAGGAGACAAGATGGCGGACTGGTAGGTAGCAGGAGAGAGACCCTCTCTGAGAGAGACAGCTCAAATGCCAGAATAAAACACCCTGGAGAGACCCAAACAGAGAGAGATAGACTTTCACAACCCACGAAGAAACTAAAGTGAAAAAAAAAACTGCTCGAATATGAGGTCCTGGGGCTACTATTAGTGAAGATAAATCAGTGAGTACTCACCCTCCTCGAGCCGCCTGAATTCCGCCTGACCTGAACAAGCGATC
>PVJX010015492.1:0-42376 GCA_004027295.1 Dolichotis patagonum | reverse complement strand
TAGAATTAACTTTAGCTAATATACATAAACTATTAATTTTATGTTTTAAAAGTTTGCCTTAGTCTTTAATCAGTATTTTCTTCATGAGCTCTAGCCAACTGCTTAGTTTACAAAGTATTTAATATATTTATAATCCCAGGGTGAGATTTCAAGATACATTTTTAATTTGGTTATCATTACACAAGACATCTATGCTGAAGTACATGAATCCACCAATTGGTCCTTTAGGAAACATTCATGTTTCCTACATCTTTTTATTATTCATATAATTCTTCTTGTTGGCAAGATTTTAGATGACTATTTACACTATAATAAACCAATTATATCTTTGAGTTCTTCTAGTCTTACAATGCAAATTATCCTTTAGATTATATTACTCAGTTCATGATTAAAATTATATGTAACACTATTTTGTTATGTTTGATATTGTTGTATTTGAAACTATGCTCAACTATAGCAGAGTAAGTGATATGGTGATAGCTACTGTTGATGTCCAGTTGTCTTAATGTAAAGTACTGTGTTGCCTATGCTGTCCTGTTCTGATCTGCTCTGTACTGCCCTCTTTTGTTTTATTCTCTTTAAAATAAAAAATTTTTTAAAAATTATATGTAACATGTAGTGGATTGGAAAATTCTTATTTATTTTAAATAACAACAGATACACAAGATTGAAAAGAATGTCAGAGAATTTTTTTAGACTCTTCACTCAGTTTCCTGGGTATTCTTGACCCAAATTTCCTTACTTCACAGAACTTTGCATAGATATGATGCCATATCAACACCATAAAATTGACACTGTTTGTATAATCTAATTCATCTTATTCAAATTTCAACAGCTTTACATCCAATTCTCTCTCTCTCTCTCTCTCTTTCTCTCCTCCCTACCATGTATGTATGACTCTATGCAATTTCATAAAATGTGTAGCTCCACATAAACATCACAACAATGAAATCACAGAATATTTCTATCTATACGAGGCTCTCTTTTGCTATTGCTTTGTGGTTATGCCAACCTCCTATTCCCATTCCAAACACCTGGCAACTGATAATGTTTTCCACCTCTGAAATTTTGTGATTTCCATAATGGTGTATAAATGAATAACAGAGTATGTAATTGCCTGAGATTAACCTTTTAAAATTCAGTATAATTACTTACAGAGTCATCCAGATTATTGTATATATCAATAATTCACTACTTCTTGTTCTGCATAATAGCCCATGACATGGATGTACCCGAATTTAAGCATCACCAGTTGAAGGATACTAGACTTGTTTCTAGTTTGAGCCATTATGAATAAATGTGCTATGAACACTCAAATACAGGTTTATGCTTGAATATAAATTTTAATTTCATGGGGTAAATTCCCATGTGTAAAACTGCTGAGACATTTGTTTGGTAAGTGCATGTTTTGTTTTATAAAACACTGCCCACAGATTTTCTAGAATTACTGTACCATTTTTCATTTGCAACAATAATTTTTGAGTGATCTAGTGTCTCTAAATGGTTGCAATGTTGGGTGATATTGTTATTTTTACTTTTAGTTAGTCTAACCAATGTATACTAATATCTCATGTTTTAAACATCATGTCCCTAATGGCTAATGATGGTGAGCACCTTTTTATAGGCTTGCATATCATCTGCATGCCATTCTTGGTAAAATGTCTATTTATGACTTCTATTCATTTTCTGATTGAGTGGATTCCTTACTGTTTAAAGATTTTGGAAATCTAAATACAAAGTCTTGTTAGACACTTGGTTTGGAAGCTACTACCTCTTTGAGTGTGTACTTTGTCTGTTTGTCCAACTCAGAATTTCATGAAACAAATTTTTTTACTTTTGATACTATCCAATTACTTTAATATTTCCTCAGTGGATTTTGGGTTTCCCCCCCAAATGTTTTTGGTGGCACAGAAAAACTCTGGTTAGCCTTCAAGCCTGAAGAATGTTTGTTTTGCTATAGGACTTTTAGTTTTACATTATACAATTAGCTCACAATACAATTTGAGTTAATTTTATTTTTAAATATCATATTTAGAAAGGGAAAATAAATGATTTCAGCATCATTTGTTGAAAAAGCTGCCCTTTGTCTACTGAGTTACTTTTGCATCTTTGGCAAAATGTCCATTAGTTATAATTGTGTGGATCTATTTCTGTATTTTCTGCTCTGTTCTATTTTTTGTGAATTTTTCTTTCTGCCAACATCACAGCCACTTCATTAATGTAGCTATATAGTAAGACTGAACATAGGATAGAATGATTTCCCCTATTTTCTTCTTTTTTAAAAAAGCAGTACTTTTAACTATGTAGATTTTTTTAGATATCAGTCCTTTAACTTTCTGTATAATTTATAATATAAGATTATATCTAAAAATCCTTGCTGGAATTCTGATAAATGCTGTACCCCAAAAACGAGACGATGTCCAAAAGAGAAAAGAAAAAAGGAGCACTTTATTTAGGCTGGTACCCAGTGGCACAGACATGTTGGAATTGCAGAGCTGTGCAACTAGGTTAGGTTTCTGAAGGGGTTATAAAGGGAGAAACCGCAAATCCA
This sequence comes from Dolichotis patagonum, assembly GCA_004027295.1. Taxonomy (NCBI): domain Eukaryota; kingdom Metazoa; phylum Chordata; class Mammalia; order Rodentia; family Caviidae; genus Dolichotis; species Dolichotis patagonum. Next base: position 39,825 of record PVJX010015492.1, on the reverse strand, counting down.
GGGTGGGAGGGTACCAAGGGGCAAAGAAGTCTTGTGTTGCCTTATTTGGTATTGAAGACAAATTTCAACAGAGACAGCTGGCTTTACAGGAGATTTACAGCTCTTGGTCATTTCACTGGAATTTCACAGAGTACAAAGGTTAGAGTCTGGTAATTTGGTGGTCAGCTCATTCCCTGAAATTTATGGAGAACAAAGGCTGAGGGTTTCCCAAAGGGGGTTTGCCTAGCTCCCAGAATTTTGCAGAGAGCAAAGGTTGAGACGAGGGAAAAGAAAAGTGATACATACAGAACAGGATGGCACCACTTTGGTTAGAGTACAATAAAAATTATATAACCCTATAGACTGACTTGGAGAAAATTAAATCTTTTTTACACTGAGCCTTCCAATCTATGATTTAAGAAACTTTAAACACTACCTTTCAACAGGCATCAGCGTAGACATATGGACAGCTGGAATGTGCATTGCTCAGCTGACAAAGAGAAAGCTAAACTAAGTGGTCATCAACGGTTTGTTTTAGTTGTACCAGGAAACTAATAGAACAGAGCAATTGATTGACCAAAAATATGAAGAAAGGCAGGTACTTACTGGAGAAGCAGGATCTGAGCATTCATTTCACTAAGTAAATCACTAAAGACCTACTGTAGGCTACAGAGACAGCATAAGGCTACTGGGTAAGAAAATCCAGGAGCATTAATACTTCCTTGCCCACATATCTTCCATGAGCCTCACCATGCAGTCAAAGAGAAAATACGAAGGAATCCTGAGAAAGCTACCATCCCAGTGTTAGCAAGGAAGACAGCAGCATGGTTGAAATACTTCCCAGATCAGTTTCTTTCATCTCACACATGGAATACAAGCCTTTATCTATGGGGAAAAAGGCATCAGAGAGCATGGTATTAGTGCACTGGTAGAAGCTCACAGAAATTGAGAGAAAAGAAAAAGTTCCGTGTATGGGTACAGGAAAGAAGTACACACAAGGCCCAGGCAAAAGCTTCAAGAAATCAGGAACAACCATGAAGGCAAAACTTCTAAAACTCAGGGGAACTTCTGCCTGAGAAGGACAGAGATAACTAGAGGGCTCCACACTCTTCCACCAGAAGGCTAACAAATGCTGAGTATGAATACCTATCAGGTCCTGACCTAGTTCCCCAATCTCCCAAATGAGTGTATGGCAAAGGCTTAAATAAATGAGACAAGTGGTAAGATTTTAGGGCTCTAGGAGGGTCAAAACCCTTTAGCTGTGTTCAAGACTCTGAGAGTTAAAACCAAGACTTCTCCTAAGTATAGGACCTAAATATAGGACTGCCTATATTTATTAGGTTAAAAACAAAGGGCGGGGATACTGAGGAAAGTGAAGGCAATAAGCAGGACCTTGGAAGTCACTTCAAGGACGTCTCCAAGTAATGAATCATGTCAATTTAGGAGAACTGTCTTATCATGAAGACATGGTAGAAGTGAGACTGTAGGAGTAATTCCTGCAGCTGCAGTCTCTATCCACTTAATTGATGTTTGAACCAAGTGTCCTCAGCTGTGGCCTTATCTTTCCCTTTGAGGTATCTGGCCTCATAGGCCACTACTGGCCTCAGCCAGGACTAGTGATTCATAGAGGTTCACTTACTGTGAATCAGCTCCCATTGCCTGGAAAGGGGCCAAGGCTTAGCACAAACTTACAGGTAAATATAGAAAGCCAATTAGTTAGTTTTAAATCCTGCTCAGAGTTGCTTCATAGTGGTCTCCACCGAATACCAGTGGGCTACAGATGGAACAATAGCAAGGAAAAGATTTTATTCCTAGATTTCATTCCAGGACAGACCCCAAGGACAAGATCCAAGTTTAAGCACAAATTAGAAAAATAAGTTTAAGAACAAATTGGAAAAATAATCTTTTACAAACCAATTCACAATTTATGTATAAAATGATACTAGAAAAATTTGAAGGCTTTGGTGGAATAGCAACCAAAAAAAACATCAATTTCAACCTAATTCCTGTCTAGCATAAACCTCCACTCTAAAATGTCATCAGATGGCGTGATGACCAGCAGCCTTTTCTGCATGCAAAATAGTGACCCTGCAACAATAAGAAGGCAGTAGCAGCAAAGCCAATGTCCACCAGCTTCTTTTGAAGTTAGATCCTGGTCACTGGAAGCTCAAGCATCCCAGTATTGATTTTCCAGCTTTCTGTGATTAACAAGTCATGTCGTATTGTCCAGCCTTTTTACCATGCCCTTATCTCCTGCCTAACAGAAGGATACATGTGTTCATACGGAGGTAGAAAGATTATATATGCAATGTAATACACACCCACAAACAAGGGTAAATTTGAATCATTTGTAAAAAGATAGATACATCTGGAGACTATAATGCTAAGAGAAATAAGTCAGACATAGAAGGTTAAATAGCACATTTCTCTTGCATGAGAAACCAAAAATATAAATAATTAAAGAGAAAAAGAAAAGAGAGGTGATAGGAAACAGAAAGGTTTGGAAATGGAGAGGTGATTAAGGAATGAGGAAGAAGGAAAGGGAAAGTAGAGAGAAATAAAAATAATTAACATGCAATCTTTGTTAATTTCCTTATGGCTGGGACACAATACTCAACATGTACAACTTAAAGGAGGAAAGGTTAATTTGATTCAAAGTTTGTAGAGATTTTAGCCCATAGTTGGCTGGCTCCAAGGCAAAACAGCATGGCAGACAGGCATCACAAAGGAGAGCTGCTAATGTTATAGCATGCAGGAAACAAGGAAAGCATGAGCCAGGAAGAAAAATGGACTCTTCCAGGGCACATCCACAGTGACCTCCTTCTTCTAAACAGATCCTTCCTCGAAACTGAATGCTAGATATTCTGCCCCCATAATCCATCACCATTTCAAAGCCTTACCTATGAGGATTATAGTTAGGGTTAAGATAAGAGATGGAGTCATTTCAAAGATGTGATGCATACATGTATCAATTTCCCAAGATTAATGTGATTATTACCTTATGTATCTCAGACATTTAACAATATAAAAAGAATGTGCATATCATTGTCTATTGCACTAAAAAATATGATCAGTTTGCAAAAAAAAAGCATGAGACTCAAAGACAAGGAAAACACCCCACAAGGAAATGAAAGCTATCCTAATAGCAGGTCTCAGATATGATAAAGATGTTAGAAGTATCAAATACAGGGTTATGATTATGATTAGCATCTTGAAGGCACTCATGAGAAAGTAAACATGTAATACCATGTGGATAGTTTCAGCACAGTGACAATAACCATGAGAATCCAATGAAATGACCAAAAACAAAAGAGACTGTAGCTGAGAGATTTAAAAAAAAAACACTTTTAAAGGCTTGCCAGGAGAAACAAAGAAAGAATTAGTGATATAGAAGACACAGCAATAGAAATCACTCCAAGTTAAATAAGAACAGATTAAAAAGAGGACATTATAGTCAAAAACCATGGGATAGGATCAAAAGGTGCGGCATGCACCTGGAGTCTCACGAAGTGTGGGGAGAGAGTAGATCAGATTATATATCTGGAAAAATATTCAGTCAAACTTTTTCCAGAATTTAAGGCATATATTAAACCAAAGATTCAAGAGACTAAGATAATACCCAGTACAGAGAAATAGTCAAACTCGTGGAAGAGTCAAAGACAAAGAAATCCTGTAAGATTGGCCTTTCCCACAAGGAAACAAGAATAAAGATTATAGGGCATTTATCATCAGAAATTATGCACTGAAGAGGACAGGAAAGTATTTCTTCAACACACTAAAAGAAGATAATCTGGCAACCTAGAATTATAGGTCAGTGCAAATATGTTTCAAAAACCAAAGAGAAATGAAAGCTTTCCTCAACTAAACAAAGACTAAGAGAACATATTGACAGTAGATATAAAAAAAGTTAATTTCTTCAGGCAGAATAAGATCAGAAACTTTGATCAGTCAGAAATATGGATCCTCCAAAACATAAAGAATATTGGAAATGGAATAAATGATCATCAAATAAAGATTGTTTTAATGTAAAATTACTCTAAAATATCTAAAATAAATTTTTGAAACAAAATCTCACTATGTTGTTGAATTTGGATTTGAATTCACTATGCAACACAGGCTTGCCTTGAACTCATGGAGATGTCCCTGCCTCAGCCTTCTAGGTGTTTAAATTATAGGTGTCCACCATCACATTGGGTAAAAATATGCTCAACATGATTCTCTCTTTCTCTGTCTTGTCTCTGTTCCTCTCTAGAGGTACAATAAACCAAATTTATTGTATAACAAGATCAAAGAAAATTTTAAAAGGTGTGCCTCACACTAGAAAGTTCTTTCTATCTTACGAAGCAGTTAAGGACAAAATGTGGACCATTTAGCTAAGTAACTTGTCTGAAAAAATCATGGAAACCACCAGGTAACAACTATCCTAATTATTCTGATATAGAGAGTATATATATATTATCCTAATCATGCTAATATATAGAAAGAGTATATATATCCTAATTATATAGAAAGGAGAGAGAGAGAGAGAGAGAGAGAGAGAGAGAGAGAGAAATAATATTACCAAGGATAGAGGTATACAAACTGCAATATACTATTGAAAATTCTTGACATTGTAAGTGAAAGAATATAATATTATTTGAAGAATTAGATTAATTTAAAAATATTGTAAAACCTAAAGTAACTACTAAACAAGTTCAAAAAAAAGGTAAAGTCTTTAGTTTGTAAAAGATATAAGGTGGAATCATAAAAAGTGCTCTGTTAACCTAAGATAGAAAAGAAAGGGAAAATGACAGATGGAACAAATAGAAAACAGTAAGGCAATTAGCAATATGGTATATTTTAATCCAAACACATCACAGTAATTATTTAAAATGTGGGTGGCCCAAATACACAAATTATAATAAAAAATCTTGTCAGATTGGACTGAATAAGTAAGACCCAGTCATATGCTTTTCATAAGAGATCTACAAAGGCATAGTTAGGTTAAAAGTGGAAAGTTAGAGAAAAATTTGCCCTACAAATACTAACAAAAAGACAAATTGAGAGCCAGGCATGGTGGTGCATGCCTGTAATCCCAGCCCTCTGGAGGCTGAGGCAGAAAGATCATTTCAAGTTCTAGAACAGCCTGGGTCACAAAGTGAGCTCAAGGCCAGCCTCAACTACGTAAGAAGACCATGTCTTAAAAAGACAAGTTGGAATATCAGCAACAGACGCTCGTTAAAACGGGAGTGTTGGAAGGTAGTTGCAGCAGCATAATTAGGCCAGCTGTCATCTGGTGATTTCCGTGACTGATTTAGACAAGCTACTCAGCTAAAGGCCTCACTTTTTCTCCCTCACTGCTTGGTAAGGTGGAAAGAACTTTGCAACGTGAGTCACATCTTTTAAAATTTTGATCTAGCTGTACCATAAACCTAGTAAAATGTTGTCGGTCACCCTGCGAGGGATCCCTGAATGTGCACCGCAAAGAGCTAACACAGTACGGATTACACCCACTTCTAATCTATGGGGATTTACTCAAACTCAGCGGTGGAGTCTCCCTTCCCCAAAAGGATGATTACGGTTTCCCAAGGGCTTCAGATCCATAGGTGTTGTGTAGTTACATTTTACTTAGGTAATTACCATGGGTCCACATTTCGCACACCAAGTACTCTACTGCCTCTCCAAATGTCTCGCTCTAAGGCTTGCACAAGTGGTTGAGAGTCTAGGGGTGGGGGGTCATTTCGTTCCAAGGAACAGGTGCATAGAGCAGGAACCACAGACGCCTAAGGTAATATGCCTCCCTGTGAGCCTATCGGGAGACGGTGGTGGGGGCGGGGCCAGGGGGCGGATCACAAATTCTCTTCTTGCTTGTCTTTGTTTATATGAGTTTACATTTTTTCAATAAAACCTATCTTTAACTCACATTCTGTCATGTTGAGCATTACCTTCTGAACCATTGTGTAAGATGGTGCAAGACCACAAAAAGAACTATTTTAGCAAGGAAGCCAGTGGCTAAATTTTCTAGAATTTAGTCAACTCTTGATTATGATAAAGTAACTTGAGTGAGACACCAAGTGTCAATACTTACCAAATTTCAGGAACCCTTAAGAGTATAGTACAAAGACACCACAAGTCATTTGCTGCACTAAATAGTTTAACTTGATCTTAAAATGGGATTGAGAGTCACTGGTTCTTAAATTGTATAGATATTGGATTTTTTAAAGAAGCCAACTAGAAATGTGAATGGCAAAATAATTTAGTAAATTCAATATAATTTATACATAATTGAGCTTTTTGAGAATCAAAGTTTTCTCTGATCAAAAATATCATCTATGCTCATATAGGAAAATAGTCCTTAAAGGCCAGCAGTAACTTAGAAATTTCAGACTTGTGTTGGTATCATAGTCTATGAACTATAGGCAGAGTTCAAACCACCACTAGAGAATACTGTTAGGATTTCCACTATGAATCACTTTTCACAAATACCTTAGGAAGTTCAACTAGTCAGGCTGAGAAAAATTTATTATAAAGTGTCAAATTTAATGACCACATAATCACTGTTAGTTCCACTGGTTCCTCTAAAAAAAATATAATTTTAACTCATAAAAGCTCTAAAATCAGTATCATGTCTCTAAGTAAACACAAAACAAGTCTCCCATAATGGGTAAAAGAAGAAAAATCGAAATAAAGCAAACAGGTTTTCTTCCTATGAATTCCAGTAAGTCTCAAACATCTTAATAACTTAAATAATTAGGTAACATTGGTTAAGATCAAGACGAAACTATGAAGGATTTTTAACCTTACCTAGATTAAAGAAAACATTTTGTAGTCTTCCCACCAATGATAGACCAATGATAGAATTTCAGGTTGAGAGTAATAACAATTTTCATTGTCCTGAAAGCAGAGACTGAGGATTTGGGTGTTGGTGGTGTTTGAGGAGGAGTGACTCCAGCAAACAATGATGATGATTCTAAGAAATAAGGGGGGGAGAGCATAAGAAGTCAGACTTCCCCGGCTTCAGGGAAGACTGCAGCAGCAAGGGTTAAAAAATGCACCAAGCACTTGAGAAGTGATGATAATGATCCAAGTAGGTTTTCTAGCTGAAATCAGAGCTTGGTTGACAGGCAATGACTAAAGAACCAGAGGCATCTGCCCCAGAGCCTTAGAGATGTACTTTAATGAATAATGAGACGAAGAATACTCAGTCTCTATGTAAATGTTCTGGCCTAGGAAAGGTTTTTTCATAAGTTGACTGCATTAAGAAATGTTCAGCACTTTCTTTCCATTTTCACAGTATGTATTATACATTTTTTATCTTATTACTCTTTCAGTTTTTTTTTTACACTTGGGAAAACAATACAATATTTACACATGTGAGTTTGATTTATTTCATTTATGATATGATCTCAAGTTGCATCCATTTACTTATAAATATACATATATATATTTACAAGATAGATTACTATGCTACTAATCTTTGTAAGTTCATCAGAAAGATCAGTTTGTGCTTTCACTGTTCAATTGATCACTTTTTCATGCCTAAATCTCATAACCTGAACAACTACTTCTAAGATAACAATATGCTTATATTAACTAGTGTTAATTTCCTATTTTTGAAATTCCATATCATTTCTATCCTTTTGTTTTGCTTTGCTTTGTTTCAAAAATTTAAAAAATAATTTAAAAATAAATATTCAGGTGCTTGTTTACAATAGAACTGGAAGCAATTTATATATATTATATATATATATTCTAAAGTAGCATTTTATATATTCTAAAGTAGTTGTTAAGGACAGAATGCTTGTATACCCCAAAATTTAGAGTCAAAATCCCAAACATCAATATGATGGTTCAAGGAGATGGGCCATTTGAAGAGTAATCAGGTCATGAGCACACAGCTTTTAAGAATGGGACTATATACTTATAAAAGGACCTCCAATCAATCGTGAAGAAAATGGGTAAAGAAAGACCTTATTTCAATCTGATAAAAGCCATTTATGACAAACCAATGGCCAACATTATAGTAAGTGGGGAAAAACTGAAAGTGTTCTTCTACAGTTAGAAACAAGACAAGGATATCCACTACCACTGCTATGTTCAATATAGTGTTCAAATTATTAAAAACAGCAATTAAGAAAGAGAAAAAAATAAAAAGGGAATAAAATATAAGAAAGGCAGAAGTCAATTATCATTATTCACAGACAGTATGATCCTTCACATAGATGAACCAAAATATCTCACCAAAGACTCCTAGAATTAATAACCAAATTCAAAAATGTAGTTGGATACAAAATCCACACACAAAAATCAACAGTGTTCCTGCACACCAATAATGAACTTACCAAGAAGGAAATTAAGAACACAATACCATTCACAATAGTATCAAGAAAAATTAAATACTTATGAATTAAATAGCCAAGAAAGTGAAAAACATCCAGAATAAAAACCCCATTGTTCTGGAAAAGAAGACTGAACAAGACACCAGATGATGAAAAGATATCCTCAGTTTTCCAGTGGAACCAATACTGTCAAAATAGTCATACTTCTAAAGCTGCTATATAGATTTAACGCAATCCCAGTGAAAATGCCCACAGTGTTCATCACAGAACTAGAGAAAACAATCCTAAAATCCATATGAAACCAGAAGAGACACAGAATAGTAAAAGTAATCTGCGAAAGCAACAGCAAAGCAGGAAGCATCATAATAACTGACTTCAGGATATACTACAAAACTAATAGTGATTAAACACAGCATAGTATTGGCACAGAAACAGACATGGGGATTAATAGAACAGAACAGAAGATGCAGAAACAACCCCAGACACATTCAACCACCTGATTTTTAACAAAAGGGCCAAAAATATACTCTTAAGGAAAAAGCCTGCTTAGCAAATGTTAAAGCAGAAACACTTCTAACTTACTGGAAGAAAATAGGTAAAATCCTTGAAATCATAGGTGTAGGTAAGGACTTTCTGAACAGAACTCCAATTGCATAAGAAATAGCAGTGAGCTTCCATAAGTGAGATTATATCAATTTATGAGCTTCTGTACAGCAAAGGAAATAACTGGCAGAGTGAAAAAACTACCTACTGAAAGAGAAAAAATTTGCCAGCTACAGAAGACTAATAACTAGAATATATGAAGGACTCAAGAACATTAGACATTCCCCCCCAAAAATAAAAAAGGACATCTTTTTCTTTTTTTTTTGCCGCTTGGATAATTTATGAAATTTATTTCACCTTTCAAAACTCAGAACATAACATCAGGACATCTTTTTCAGAAGAAGGATTACAAATGATTGGTGAATATATGAAAAAAAAATTCAACACCACTGGCCACTAAGGAAATGCAAATCAAAATAGCACAGATTAATCCTACTTCAGAAAGAACAATGATCATCAAGAAATTAAATGATAAATATTGATAAAGCTGTGGTGGAAAGAAGTCCTCTTTCATTGCTGGAGGAAGTGTATACTGGTACAATCACTTGAAAATCAGTATAAAGGTTTTTCAAAAACTAAAAATAGGAACTTCATTTGACTCAGTTATTTCTCTTCTAGTTGTCTTTCAAGAAGTGGAAATGTTTTACATTATAGCAATGCATGCAAACCAATATTCATAGCAGCACAATTTATAACAGTTAAATCTTGAAAGCCCATCAACAAATGAAAGAATGAAGTATGCTATCTACACAGAATGGTATATTAATTCAGCTGGAAAGAAGGATAAATTTGAGATATTTGCAGCAAAAGTTTACACCTTGAAAATGTAAGTCAGATATGCAAGTTAAATACTATATAGTTTCTCTCATATGAGAAACCCAAAATACAAATAAATAAATAAAAAGCAAAACAGAAGACTGATAAAAGGGAACAGAACCCCACACTTGTTGCAAATGGGAAGAGGATGAGGGGCAGGACATAAAAGGGCATTTGTATATACCAACTATTCACAATGAATGTGATCATTGTGAGTCATAAAAATGAACTAAGATTTTTTAAATGGGGGAGGTGCTCTACGGCTAGAGAAAAGGAGGAGGACAGGGAAGGGACGGGACTAAAAGGATCAAGTTATGTTAAGCACATGTATGTACTCTCCAAAATGAATGTAAATGTCATGAACTGCAAACATGCACTAGTTTTAAAAATTTAGAACGGAACTCCCGGGGGCTCGCTGACTCCCTCGGTGTGAACATGCACCAAGAACTGAACAATCTGCAACCTGTAAGAGGGCTGCCACCAGAACCTCACATGCCAGCACCCTCATCTCTGGCTTGACACCAATCTCTGTTGCTCTTAGACCACGGATGCTATCATATTACTTGTAATAGCCCAAACTGACGAAGACACTAATCAAGTTTTAAGTAACAACATTTTAGGACATCAGGGACTGCGCTTAAAGCGAGGGTGTGGTTCAGCCATAGAGAACTTGCCTCATACACGCAGAGTTCTGCATTCCATCTCCGTACCACACAGATGTGCAAAGGGAATAGACCTATCATGTATATAACAATGTCATGGTTTATGTCCGTGGCCCCCAGGCCTCATGTATTTGCATTGTACATTTGTGACTGGTTCATTGTCTAGTGCTTCGATTGATGGTGTCAGTGCTACACCCTCCTAGGGGGTGGAGCCAGGATGTGATGTAATGGCAGGAAGAAGGTGTGTCTCTCTCTTTTGCCGGTTTCCGCTTGCTGTTTGCAGCCACCTTGAACTGCGGCCCCGCCATGCCACCCTGCCTTGGAGCCAACTGAGTATGGACTGAAACCACCAAAAACTGTAAGAAATAAACCTTTCCTTTCCCAACTTTGGGCATCAGGTATTTTATCTCATGTATATAACAGAACTTCTAAGCCAGGTTCTTGATCTGAAGACATTCTGTAGTGAGAACACTAAATCTGTGACCTTTTCCAAGGATTAGGGGATCAGAAAGAGGCGTCATTTATTTCTCCTGTCTGAAGCTTTTTCCCATTCCCCACTCTACTCCCTAAGCATGATTATTTTTTCACACCACTTGCATGACATGTTAAGTATAACTTATCATTAAGGACTATACCTCTCAATATCACTAAAAGTAAATTTCTAAAGTTTTCATCATGAAAACTTTAGAAATTATTTGAAGTGATTAATATGTTAGCTTAATGTAATTATTCCAAGTTTTATTAAAAATTAGAGCCCCACTTTGTCCCCCCATAGATATTACAGCTAAAATTTATTAGTATATAATTTTAAAAACAAGGAGAAAAACAAGAAACTCCAGAGGCCAAATTTGCATAAGTTGAAAATTGTAGGTGGGGGAAACATAAAAAATGAAAACCCAAAAATATATTCCGTGTATTTTCCAGTGGTATAATTTGAGCAGAGGAGAGCTCAAGGGAGCGCTTGCATAATTCCATCCCCACCAACTTACCCAGCTCTCAGGGTGAGGGGTATGCAGTGCAGGGCTGTTCCAACTCCTGATGCTACACTAAGTATGTGCCTCCCCCCAGAGCAACCCATTGGTCCACACTCACTCACTGCCTTCCATCACTTTAAGTGATAAACAGTGAGAAGACAGTAAGCCACTCCCCTTTGTTGTTCTCCTCTACATTAGTGGCACAGGGTCTTCCACAGCAGGAGCATTCCACTGGGTTTGCTGAAGGAATCAGAGAGGCTATCAAAGGTGTGTTTGCCAGGATCCTCTCTCATGTCCTCACCAGTTATTTCAGGATGTGCAAAGTTAAGAGAGGTAGCAAGACAGAGCAGCAGAGAGGACCTTCCCTTCTCTTAGGAGAGCCAGTTCAAGCAGCCAGACTTGTAACACTGTGTTCTCCTACAATTTTTTTTTTTTTTTTTTTGCTGAGGAATCTAGAAATTTTACTTCAGAAAAGCCTCAAGTATACACAATAATCATAAAATTTAAGGAAAAAACAACAATGCAAAAGCATAGTCCAAAATTATATTACATTGTGTACTTTGTATGAACACCAGATCAAAGTATTAAAAGTGAACGTATTCAATTAAAGAGATATTGATATTGTGATGGTTTATTTCTGGAGTTGTTGCAACATTTGAACAACAAATAAAACATTTGAAAATGGGAAGAACCTTACCTTTAACACCAAAGATGTAAGAACATATGGAGACTTTACAATCTGTTACAAATATAGAAAATAAATAGGATTGTAAATTTAGCATATTTGCTACTGTTTCAGTAACTTAAAATAAGCATAAACATCACAGTAATAGACTGAAAAAGGAAACACTCTCTGGTATTCTTAATGCAACTCTGAGTCAATTTCACCTTAACAGCCTGAAATTTTCAAAACAGATGGTTGAGAGATGGTGATGGTAATCATTTTATCATCAGCATATGGAAGAGAGACTTGCACTTTGCCATTTCTAAGCTAGCTATGGGATTGAAACAAACTCCAACTTTTAAAGCTGACTGCATTAGACTCTGCTTCTTAGAATATTTCTCCCTATCTTGACAAGAGGTTTAAGTGAAGTTTTCTAATTGCTAGAAATTAATCAGGAGTGATTGAAGCTTTGTGCTACCATGGTAACCTCCATCCTACTGAGTAGCTGTTCTCCATTTCAAAGAAATAAATCTCCCTCTTCATAATTTGGTGCTGAAGCTGTTTCCTTCCCCCCACCCCATACCACCCCTGATCCCTCTGATCTCCTCAGACCAAGCCTGTATTCTCAACTGCATGACACTGAGGTAACTCACAAGCCATATTTGGCAAAGTAGTGACTGAGGAATTTGCTTTCAGAAATTCATCAGCTTTTCTAAACAATACAGGGATTTTCAACCTTCACACTTCTGATACTTTGGGTTAGACAATTCTTTGTGGGAGGTGTAGTCCTCGCATTGCAGGATTCTTAGGCTGCACCTTCCAGGTGCCCGTGGCAAAAAAAACCCCAAGTTGTGATAACAGAAAATGTGTCCAGACATTGCCAATTATCCCCCAGAGAACAAAATCATCCCGAGGCAAAAATCGCTAAAATAAATGACATTCCAAGACATGAAACACCTTGTTCACATACATATACATGCATCTCAGATGCATGTATTACGGCTTAAAGTGTTTTATATAAAGAACGTGTTTATTTTTACTAAATGTGTGTGTGTGTGTGTACTCTTTCTTGTATCCACAGCACATGTTACATTTTTGTGTATTTAAATGTGTTTAGTAGCACGGGTTTGCAGCACGTAATATTTGCATTACTTGTACAAAGTGGGTACATGTACATAACACATCTTAATTCCTTTCTTCATCCCTTTTCCTTCTCTACCATTTACTGTGCCTCCATCTCTCAGTCTCCTTCCCACCCATCTCAATATATCTATTCTCTGTCTCTTGTTTTGGTCTTTACTTATGGTTTGGGTTTTCATATAAGATAAACCATGTGATATTTAAGCTCTGTGTCTAATTTCACTTAACATTATGGCCTCAAGGTACATCCATTTTCCAACAAATGACTCAAGTTTATCTACACGCTGGTGGTGTCACACTGAGCGTAATGTGTAGTAAGTGTGTAGCTCATTTCCTTACCACAAAGCACATCTAGCTTTAAGTTGGACCTACTACAATGAAAGCCCAAATATATCCATTCAGCACTTCCTCAAATATTTTCAAATTCTTTATAAGGAAATTTGAGTCCAAATTAAACTTCAGAATATATCTACGAGCTGTAAAACTCACAGAAAACAGAGATGGTTTTGTCTTCATTTTATATTTGCTTATTTGTGTGATGTTCAACATGGCGCTTTATGTACAACACCTGGAAGAACATTTTGAAAGGACTTTCAAATAAAAACAAAGCAGGGCCCAGAATAACCCTATGGCCTTGCAGATCCAACAGCTTGATGGCGTGTTCCCGCCGAACACCTATGGGGAGACGGGTGCTTGTGTAAACAGTAGTGGCACTGAAAATAGATTGTTTCCTTTGACAAAGGAAATATCAAAACAACACTTCTCTGTCAAGATCTTTGAGGATACTTCAGGGAAGAAAATCATACTTAATACCCAGTCTTGCACTTAAACACTCAAAATTAGTTAACTATGAAAATAGATATGAATGAATTCTTTTGTAAATTCCTAGTAGATACAAGTATTATTCTTTCTGCAGTGAAATCTTGACACTTTTGTATCACTTCCTCCCAAGAGTATGGCAAGTGAGTAGTAGATATTTGTAATAACCCATTAATTTTCCTCATCTCCCACCCCTTAACTCTAAGGCTTACATTCTTGACTGAAGAATATCCCTCTTCGTGATACCACACCTGAAGGTTAATAGAAGAAGACTTCTTTTACAATGCACTCATTATATTAAATCCAGACCAAAAGGACTTTTATGAGCTTTTGGGAAATGCCTCCGTCCTTACCAAGTTGTGTCTACTCTGAGAACATTTTTGCCCTCTTCATTATATTGGATGCATGTCCAAAATAGATTATTGGTATCACACGTCACACTCTTACATAGAAGTTTCACAGATATAGGAAAACTAATTAGAGTGAAACCTATTAAAATTAAATACAGCAGACAAAATTGTTACTTAAACTGCCCCAGAATTTATTCTTGAAGCCAGAAACAAAGGACTTATGGCTGTAGTAGAGGCCTTATATCCAAAAGTCTTCACTGGCCTTTATAACACTCACTTCCTGTCAAGAAAGAGTTAAAAAAAATGAGGCTATTAATGTCTCACCACCAACAAAATTATTAACCCTCTACTCACTGTAACTCCTGAGTTGCTTATCTGTCCATCATTAATTCTACTGGTAGGCACTTGCTTCACCATTAGTAGCGGATTTTGCTCATGTGCCCTGTGTCTATTCCTTTATCTGCAGAAAATAACAATATGACCACATGACCATGTGACAGCAGCCTACCCATTCTTCCTCCTAGTTTTCCCAGATCCTCCATTAAGATTTAGAATATCCACATTTCCCTGACAATGATGCAATAGGTTAATTCTCACACTTTGTTTAGAAGAAAGAGAAGCTTGTACAGAATGAGCCTGTTTACTTGCTCCTAGTCTAGTAGAAAAAGAATACAGTTTCTCAAGATAGGTTACAGTTTGATCAAAACTCAACGCACTACTTAAGAAACGATTTATCTAAATTGAAAAAGTTATTTTCTCCTAATAGATGAAACTATTCAAATTTTTCTTTGAGACCCTTCTCAATATGACATTTGGGGGGACTTATTGGTATAACTGTGCTATGTTGCGCAGAACTAGGGACAGATTTCCTTGTCCCGTGGTAGGAACTCTTTTCTAGGACTTCCTTAAGTAAATCTTTGGTAAGAAACCCTTGGCTCTGGGGGCCAAGAGTGAACAGGACTTCCAAACCTGTCATGGGTTTTTCAACAGACTTCCTCCCTAGGAATCCTTAAATGCAAAAATAACTTTTGTACAGTTGTGCATAACCTATCTTGACAAACTCACAGGAACCATTCAAAACCTATGCTTCACTGCAACCTTAGCCTTGACTCCAGGGCAAATGCTTCATTACTTGTCCTCAAACAAGAACTGCTGCAACTTACCAATTCTGCCTTTTAACTAGCCTCAGTTTCCCCACTTGATTCATCAGCTCTTTCTGCAGTGCAGACACACACTGTCACCCAGCCAACAGATGCCTGTGAGAGTCTGCTGTCTGTTCTTTCACATAGTCTTATCTCCTGAGTCCTGCCACTCTTCTGTCTACAAGAAGGTAGGGTCCTTCATCATGGTCCCAGTTAAGAAATTTTCTGTTACCTACATGTAGTAGGCTTGTACTTCGAACCTGAACCTAAAATTATCTGCAGTTGGAGCACACTTCAAAACTGAAATAGGAGATTATCAAAAGGAAATGCAGCCACTAATTTAACCTGTCCTTTAAAATGCAGACATCTTCCTGAAGTGAATTTGGGTCACTTGGAGCACTTGTTGGACCTTATCACCCATTAAAATAAATTACAGATGCACATAAAGATTACAGGTGTGCATTTGGTAAATTATATATTGTGTGAGGCTTTGGAAACAAAGGGTATCTGAGCCTTTCCAAAACCAAAATCACTATGTTGAAGAACTTTTAGCTGTATTCTTACTCCCTAGAAAGATGGCTGTTGTAAAATTGCAAAATGAAATTATATAGAAATTTAAAAATATAGTCCAGCTAGCAGATCATGTCAGGAAAATGCATCCTCAAACAGATTTATAGTTCTGACCAAACTCAAAGGCTAAATCTATGGAATAATTCAAAGAGGGCTTTTAAAGTCTGTTAATACTTATTTCTTAATTTTGGAAAGAAAGAATGGAAAAATGTTTTTGTATTCTTCACTCAGAGAATCTTTGATAGACACTGAGATATCCACTGATTTTGATGATTATTATGCAGTTTTCTTCATAGAAAGATTGATTTATTATAGTACAAATTGCTTAGTATATTAAATTAATGCTACTGAGGAAACTAAAAGATAATGATGTTATTTGTCGGGTTGTTGTTAATGCTATTGTCTCCAAATTGTGGGAAAATTGTACAATTGGGACAGAAAAAAACGACGCCTTTTGATAGCATTAGACAAAATTATGAAGTTGTCAACATCCATGGTATGTTGGAAGTATGTGTATCTTTTTCTTTCCCAAGAACTAAAATCCTTACAGTCACTGACAATCTGAGTGGTTCTATGTTTCCAACCTAGAACGTACCAACTTTTATATCAAGGGACGGATGCTTATACTTTAGGGGTGGCCTAATAAAAGAACTTTGTAACATTTTACTGCTTACTCACAATGCTTCCTTTATCTACCATAATTATCTGAAAATGTTGAAAGAAATAATGACATCCTTTAATTAAAATTTGCCCAATTTCTAGAAGTACTTCGGTTCCCTTATCAAAAGTTCTCCCACTAGCCCTAGAGATCATCAGGAATACACAGTTATCTCCCTATGAAGTCATAACTGCAAAGGATTATGGGTTCTGATTCCATCCTATTTACCTCATTAGCGAGAGAGAATCTAACAATAACTAGGATGAAATAGCTGAACACATAACATGGGCCCCGGAAAAACAAGATTCTTAGCACTTTGCTCGTCACATATATTCACAGAGTAGGAGAATGAGGGCAGCACCTGCCACCAGGCCAATTCAGGGTTGTGTTTAGGAATAGAGTTGAGACATCTGGTTGTAAGAAGTAGGCCCTGTACTGACAAGAGTGTTAGGTGTTCCTGGGTTTCTGGAGGAAGAGGTGGTTTGCTTGTTGGAATAATTCCAACTACTGAGAAGAAAGAAAGCCTCTTGGGTTAAAGACCAAGTAGGCTGCAATTTGTTCTGCTGATAGGACATCTAACCAAGATGAGGAACCTTTCCTACCCTGTAAAAATCATATGTGGCAAGACCAGGAGAGTCATACATAAATTTTTGCAGCTCCATGAGGCTTAAAGATACTAAAATAGCACTTAAAATTTTAGGTCTTAAAATATACCATGTGTTTAGGGAATTTGCCTCTGCTACCAGACTACTCATTGTTCATAAAAACATGGAAAAAGAGAAAAATTTCAAGGGACACATATACCAACAGTCCTATTACCTAAAGATTAACTTCCTACATCTTTGTAAATAACTCTATATGACCTTCTTAAAGAGAGCTCATCTGCTTGAAGATACATTAGTTACAAACTGCTCTTGAATCTTATTGAGAATACTTTTAGTTTTGCTAAAATAATGCAGAGGTTAAGACTGAGGGATTCATTTTCTGGGTTCGTGTTTCACAACTAAAAAACAAGCCAGAGGTCCACACAATTGGGATACTACTCCAGCAGAGGACTTCGATTCAGGATTCTTTTTTTCTTTTTTTTCTTTTTTTTTTTTCTTTGTACTGGGGATCCAACTCATGACCTTGCGCTTGCCAGGCAGGTGCTTGCGCTGCTGAGCTAAACCCCTGGGCCCAATTGAGGATTCTTACAGATCCTTTAGAAGTGTTTTATCTTTAGAAGTAGTGAGATGACCACTGCAACAAGCAAATGATCTTATTTAATAGGCTGCATCTGCCCAAGACATCAGATTAAAACTCCTGTTTCATTTCTGCTTTGTTTGTTATCTACTTGCTTATGGTCATTCTTCTTATTTTATAATTATATTGGGCCTTCCTCTTTCCTACTTTCCAAGATTTTCTTGGATCTCCAAGAAAATAGCTCTCTCCCAGGTTGCATGGTCCTATTAGAATTTCAGATATGTTAGGATAGTTCTTCATTTAAACATGGAAAAAAGACTCTCTCCCAGGTTGCATGGTCCTATTTGCATCTCAGATATGTTAGGATAGTTGTTATCTAAAAAAAACTGCTGTCTAAAAAAAACTTGTTGACAAGGATGTGGAAAAAATATGAAACTCATATTCTATTGCTAGGAATATATAATAAAATAACTATTATAGGAAAACAGGATAGGGATTTTACAGAAAAATAATCCAAAAAGTAGAAATAAGAATCTCCAAATAATAATAATATGCCCATGCTCATTTCAGTACTATTCACAATAACTAAAATGTAAAAAGCCCCAAATATTCACTGATGGATGGGTGAATAAAGTTAATGTAGAATATATGTATAATAGGGATATACATTTCAAAAAAAGAGAATTCTGCAAATGTGACAATTGGGATAAGCCATTAGGAAATTATGCTAAGTGAAATAAGCCAGTCACAGAAAGATAGATACTGCATCATTCTATTAATACGAGGTCTCTAAAAACATCCCATACATAGGACGATAGTAGAATTGTGGAAACCACAGGTTTCAGGGCAGGGAAAATGAGGAGTGACTAATAAAAGTGACTAATAAAATAAAAGTGACTAATAAAACTCATTAAAGTTTGAGTCAAGCAAGTGTCTGCAAAATATGATAAAACACTAACAAGTATCTGCAAAAAAGATAATAAGCTAGAGATATGCTGTCAACCCTACAGTCAACAACAGCCAGACTACAGTCAATGACAATGTGTCACACACCTAAAAATTGAAAAATAAACCTAATCATGAGGGTTTTCCAAAATAAAATCTTTTTTAAAATGACATCACCAAAAAATGCTTTACCTTTGGAGTTGCAACTTCTCCAATTTTACTTTTCAATAGTTTTAGATGTAACTAGTAATATATTAACTACATTTAAGAACAACTGTGAAGATAACACAGCATTTCCATGTACCTTAACCCAATTTCCCTTATTATCTAACAGAAGTGCAGTACACTCATCAAAATTAGTGAACCAAAATTGATAACTTGTTAATGTCAGCCCATATGCAATTCAGATATGTTTAGCTTTCCATAATTTCTGTTCCTCACCCTAAGAGCTCATCAAAAATAGTACAAGTCTCCTGATGATCACTTGGATGTGACTGTTTTCATACCAGTTTTATGAGTACTGCTTAGTAGCTTGAAGAATTTCCTACATTTCGAATTCATCTGATATTTTAGCATGATTATATTGGTGATATGGATTATTCCAAATTATTCCAAATATTAGTCACTGTCAATTTATCAGCTATTAAATATACTCTCTATTGCCAGACCACAATTATCAAAATTGTGAGTTTTTGGATGGATCCATTACTATATTGCTATTTTTGTTACATCCTATTAAAAATGCATAATACCAGCATATCACTGTTGATCTTGTAGCTAATTATGTAGTTAATGTAGTATTGATTATGTAGCTAATGTAGTATTTGCTAAGTTTCTACATTGGAAAATTTACTTTTTTCCCATTTCCACACTGTATTCTTTGGAAGGAATGTGAAATCCACATTTAAGAACTGATATGTTATTGGTCCACTTCCTTGTGGGTAGAGTATGTGACATAAATTATTTTTAATTCTTTTTCAGGGGATCTTTGACTATTTTCTCCTTGATTTGTGCAATTTAAGCATTTGTTGATATCTGCATAAAGTCATGAATATTCTATTTTTGGAGTTATAATCCAATGCTATCTTGTCTAAATTTTTGCTCAGTTTTCTCCATCTTCCACCTTTGGTAGTTCTTTCAGTGGGTTTCCGTGCCCCTTTAACATACTTGTTGCTCTGTGTGTTGGTTGTGGAGCACTCCTGATAAGTAATTCTCCGCTCAGGACCATGGACAGTTCTATTTATAGCCCTACAAGAGTGAAAAACAAACCAAAATAAAAAGAAGCAGCAATAAAATGATTTCCTTATGACCTCCAACCCAGACAGTGAGAAGATCAACTAAGGCAACTCTCCTATTTGTCTAATACCTTTTCCCTGAGAATACAGATGTTTTGTGTCAACATGTCAAAAAACATGTGCTATTGCCTGAAGGCACCTGAAGCCTTGCTCATCATTTAAAAACAAAAATTCTTACAAAATACAAACACAAATGTCCAAAATACAAATAATTTGAGAATCAAAATTAATACAATAGGAAACAGAAGATAAACATTGTGCAGATAGAAAGAAGATGTGGGCATGGAGGGATCTGGGAAGGTAGAGAGGGAAAAGGAAGAAAGAACGCAGGTATTTATTGTGTATTGCATACATACAGTACTAAGAGAAAGAAATTTAAAATGATAAGATAAAAACTAATCAGAAAAGTTTTGAACTTGCATAGGGAAAATTTTTCAACCTGAACTAACAGTGCCATCACACATCCAGTTAAAAGATCTCTAACCCTGAGGTGATGAAGTCCCTGGCTGCACTAGTGGTGAGTCTCTGAAGGGGTGGCACCAGATGGGATTCTCCAGTCCACTTTCTGCCACATGCACAGATCCTGCATCTGCTGCACTTGTCGGTCCCACTGTTGCACGCTCCACAGCACCGTGGCTCACTAAGGCACACTTCTGAGTAGAAGATGAAGGATACATTCCCACCGTGTGTACAGTAGCAGTTACAACACCAGTGAGTGCCAAATATATTCAGATGACAAAATAGAGCACAGACTTGGGCTCAGGACCTGCCCAGGGCAATCAGCATCAGAATCAAAATGGTAACACAGAAACATGAGCCCAAAATGAGAACTCTGTCTGCAAGAAAGAAAGAAGCCTTCTATGGTGGGGCAGAAGTTTCTGAGACTTCTGGCAGACTGAGTCACTCTTATCATACAAATGGTTCATATGAATTTCCTTTAACTATGTGCAGAGAGAATGAAGCTGATAAGCAGACATGTAACACCATTCAGGCTTTATTTTCCTTGCCTTGATTTCAACAGTAACAGGAATAAAAAGAGGTCACTTACCCAAAGGCATGACAGATGTGCACAGAATTTTTTAATGCAGACTGCACAGCTCAGCCCTCTCTTTAAACCCAGATACTCTCTCTAGCTCCTCCTGTGCTATCTCTTCAGCTCTCAGTTATCCTTGGTTTTGGACACTTGAGAACAACTATCATAGACTACCATTTTGAGTGGTAGAACATCAACTGCTGTCCATCTAAACTTTATTTTTACATTTGATCACAGACTTTAAAATTCTTCCTGACTCAGTTTAGATCTCAAGCACCATTAGGGATTTATGTTGTGGAAGAGAAATGGAAACCATTCATAGAAACAAAAAATGAGATTTCTGGAATGCTTTAAAAAAAACAGCTGGTGAACCACAGTACTTTAAGAAGTCCTGTAGAAATAATTATATGACAATGCAAGTCATTCTGCACTGCCTCAGCCCCAATCCTTCCATTTTCCATTTTCCACTTTCTATTCCCATTTCCCATTTAAAATGGGACTGAGATTTTCTCCAACTCTTATCTGACAAATTGGCTGTGAAAATTGAATAGTTGTATGTATGAAGGAATTGTGTCCCCTGGAAACAGGCCTGTCCCTGTGACCCAACATTATTAATAAAATCTTTATTTATTTATTTATTTATTTATTATAGGATCATGCTTTAAGTTCTTTCTTCTCAACATTTTTACTAACCAACTTTATTTTGCTCATATTTCTCCCACAGTATTTTAAACTATTAATGTTCTTTGTATTCAAAAGCAAACTGCATACATATTCAAGGTTTCCTCATTTTGATATTTTAGATTTTAGATTTTTATTTGCTCTGTCATTCCTAATTAATGACCACAACAGTGCAAACTCTTTTAATTACAATCCTACATAGACATTTTAAAATTTATTTTGTCCTGTGCTTTGGTAGACTTTTTTTTTAACCACATCCAAATAATGCATTTAATCTTCCTGAAGCCATCATGTGCTGTGCTCTTCCGACCTATCGTGAGTCTCCTTGCCCTGCACAGCTCTTCTGAAAGTCATACCTTCATGATGTTCACACCCTGTTTGCAGCATGGGGTGGGAGATGAGGCTTGTTTAACACATCACATCTAAGAGCATCGTTTAGTAAATCCATAGAAGAATGAGCAAGGCTAACTCATCTAAACTGAGCTGTCATCTACTACTCCATCACACGAAGGATGACTAACTTCAGGTGAATGTTTACTTAGGTCCTTAATGAGATCTGATTAAAGACAGTCTCCGAAAGCTTGTGTCAATTAAGGTGCCACCCCAGCAGGATGAAAAAAGGGGCAGTGACAGCACTTTGTCACTGCTGAATTTCAAATATCTTTCTAAAATACTAGACAAAGTTTAAAATAGAAGACAGAAAGAAAGAAAAAAAGAAAGAAAGAAAGAAAGAAAGAAAGAAAGAAAGAAAAAGAAAGAAAGAAAGAAAGAAAAGAGAAAGAAAAATAAGACTACCAATTAATACTAAACAAGTATTTAAAGTCTGATTCATCCAAATCTGTAGCTGATTGACAGTCCTGTAAGCTGGAAAGGTGCACAAACATCTCTGAGTCTCCATTTCTGCATCTGTGAAATGGAGATAATATCTAATTTGTGTGGCAGTTTAAGAATTAAGAATGTATTATGTACATGTACAAATCCTCCATGATGAATGTGATCATTATGTAATGGCAAACATATAGTAATTGTAAAAAGTTTCAGTCATAGAGGAGGAATAGGTTCTGCATAGCATTGTGATTATAGTTAATAATAGTAGATAATATATTTCAAAATTGCTAGAAGAACATGTTTATCATATGTGATATATATAATATGTAGTACATAGCATGTATAATATATAATTTACATAATGCATAATATGTACATGTATAATTCGTACATAGTATGTATAATATGCATGAGTGCATGTGATATGTAATTTATATAATATACGCAGTATGTACTATATACATATACAAAATGTATTATATGTATAATATTGTAAGTATGATAAATATGAGTGTGGATATGTTCACTACCTTCATTTGATCATTCCAAAATATATACATATACGGAAAATCACATCATGTTCCATATAAACACAATTGGTTCATTTGTCAATTAGAAGCAAAATTAACTTTAAAAAAAGAAAAATGATGGAAAAGAAGAAAAGGAGGTTAACAGAAGTCTGAGCTCCATGGCCAGGAAGGAACAAGTTTTCCAGCTGTGAGCTCACCTACTCAGGATAGGTATGATTGCAAAGAGGAGTGAAAGGCCTTGTGGTGAGTGGGCGACCTGTGAAGTGGGTGAACTGAGACATACTTAGAACTAAAATTTCTGGTATCTCTTTTGCAAGGAGCTCTCCCTCCCTCCACCACTGCAAACTCCTCTTCTTGGGTTTTGAAAGGGATATTTATTTAGAAAGTGTAAACAAAGGTTATAGTAGTTCATTGGAAATACAGGGATTCATGATCATATGTTTATCCCGCTAGTGAAGTATATCATAATGGAAAAATTGTTCTTAAAAATAATATTTATATTTTCAGTGTTCAAACACATAGGCTAATGTATGGAGAAGAGTAAATTATGCTCAGGAGAAAAATCTGTGAGGCCACCAACATTAAGCCCATACGAAGGGTGCTGAGGCGGAGAGCCAGGGCAGATCCACTCTCCGCTCTCCCAGTTCTCCTCTGGGACTCCTTCCTCTCAAGCTCCGGTCACCTGAGCATGTTTCTGGCAGACTAACAACACCTATCATTGTGAAACAAGTGAGGCAGTCCTGAGAAATGATTTTATTTGTGTTCTCATAGCAACCAGGAAATTTTGAAAAATAACTGTGGAAAGACTGACATTTTTTAGTGTAGATTATTTTAAAGTACTTTTTTGCCAGGCATGGTGGCACATACCTGTAATCCCAGCACTTGGGAGGCTGAAACATAAAGATCACTGTGAGCTCAAAGTCAGCCTGGGCTACAGAGTGAGTTCAAGTCCAGCACAAACTGCATAGTGAAACCCTGTCGCACACACACACACACACACACACACCTTTTAGCAAATTCATTTGGAAAATTGTATTATTTACTTCGATCTTTTGGACCTTCTTCAAGAAATATTTAAGGTCGTTTCCTTTGGAATCACCTATATTGTCTTACTAGGTTAAATTTGGTTTCTTGATAAGTGAGATCTGATCCCTTACTGCAAGTATTGAGCATAGTTGCCAAAATAAACACTCAAATATTTAGTAGGAAAAGAAAAGGCAGAAATCAAATCATTTGTTTGAGGGAGGTCAGCAAAATGTTCATGGAGTAGTTTGCATTCCAGTGTGGCCTTAAATGAATTGGATCTGAATAGAGCACAGAAAGCCATTCCAAAAGACAGAAGGAACTGCGTGGTCAAACGTGCAGAAGTGAGCCCTGGAGGCCTGATAGTCTAATTGGGGCTGGGGGAATATAAATTTCATTCAAAAAAATAGAGATTAAATGCCAGAATCAAGCAAGTTCAGATGGCCAGCAGGCTACTAAGCATGCTATACAATTTGGCACACAATAAATACAAAGTGCAACCCTCTGGCCACGGGAGAGATCTGATCATAACTGCTCTTTCTACAAAGAATAATTGTGAAGAATGTAATAGAGCATGGTGAAGAGAGACAAAGGTTGCCAATTCAGGTAGCTATTAGAAGGTTTGATGGATGCCCGCGGTACAACTGAGCTGCCTTGGACTGCCACCGCGGTCCTGCCCTTCAGCCCGGCAAGCCTGGGTCCCCTCAGACTGTAGCCATGGGCTAGCCCCTCAGCCTGGCACACCTGGATGCCCCTGACCGTTGCCATGGGCCTGTCCCTTGAGGAATCCACTTGTCTCCTGGACCTAGCACTGTGGTTGATCTTTGGATCCAACCCCTTCTCCCAGAATCTTGGACTATAGTGGATCACCTTGCTGGCTGGATGGGAGACTCAGGAACCCCTCAATCAAACAGAAGACCTCAGCAGGCTCCTGTCAGTATGGTGAGTTTGCCCCTAAAATAGAGGTCTGCACTGGGTAAGTAGAAGTGGAAATGACACTGTAAGACCTTGGTGAACCTGACAAGAGAGTGGGTAACCCCCTCCTCCACACAAAGAATAATGGACAGGTAGAGGAGTGCACCAATAAGGCCTCTTGCAACTTGGAGAAAGTTAAAAGAACTCATGATACCCCCATTGACACAGCGGGGTATCAGCTGACAACAAACATTACAGACAAGGAGATCTGGTGACCTGCAACAATCTGAAGACATAGCAACAGCAGGAACTAAGAGTTGACCTACAACAATGATTCTAGGCTAGTTAACCCAGCAAGAATATAGGACTCCCCCAACAGGCCCTGTAGGAACAATTCAGGTGACTGGCTCTCCTCTTCACTGTGGTACCTAGCAATTGGACAAACATTAACCACACAGTAAGACACTAAAAATTCACACTACAGACAGTTGAGACTGTTGGGATTTAAACACCAAATAGTTACCCAAAAGGTGAAAATGACAAAACGAAAAGGCAAAATGCAACCTCAAACATGTGGTCCATTGGGAGGAAGGACAGGTGACATTGAAATAGAGGACTTTAAAACTCATACACCAGAAATCCTGAAAAGATAGCAAATGAAGTAAAGAAACAAATCCATGAGGCTTAGAGGAAATCATATCAGAAATAAAGTCTTACATAAAGACAGAAATAACAAACTTAGTAAACAATTTGCTCAACATAGCTAAAGAAGAAATAGATTTAAAAAAACACAGAACCATGGGAAATTGATTGAAACTTTCAATGAACAATGTAGAAAACAAGCAGAATCCATGAAACAAATTCAAAGAGATTTCCAAGAAACAAAAATTCTATTGAAAGCTGACAAAACCATTTAAATGAAGCTGAGGATAGAATTTCAAGCCTTGAGGAGAGGATCACAGATAGTGATCATGAAAGGTAGAACTTATAAAAACAACAAAGCAGCATGAAATGACAATCCAGCAACATCAAGATAAAGCCAAAGAGAAACAATGTAAAACTAATAGGCATCTGTGAAGATTCAGGAAACAATGCAAAAGACATAACTAAGCTATACACAGAAGTAATAGCAGAAAATTTCCTAAACATGGGGAAAAATCTGAATACAAATAAGTGAGGCATATAGAATGCCAAACAGTCAAAACCAACATAAACCTACACCCAGACATATAATAATTGAGATTCCAGACATATAGCATAAAAACAGAATACTAAAAGCTGTTAGAAAAAAGACACAAATCACCTATCAAGGAAAGCCTATTAGATCACAGCAGACTTTTCAGCACAAACCTTCAGTTTAAGATGAGCTTACAGTTAAGTATTCCAAGCCCTAAAGCAAAACAACTTTCAACCCAGACTGATGTACCCAGCAAAATTGTCTTTCAAATTTAATGGAGAAACAAAATACTTCCATGACAAAGGACAACTGGAAAAATTCATATCCACCAAACCAACCCTAGAAAGACATGCTAGATAGAGATCAAATGACCACAATCTACAGAACAACAATAGAAAGAAACCACCAGGCTGGACAAGAAATTAAACAAGGGAGAAACCAGGAAACCAATAATAAGAACATAACATGGTAAAGTCAAGCCAGTACATATCAGTGATATGCATAAATGTAAGTGGGCTCAATTCACCTATCAAAAGAAACAGGTTGACAAATTGGATCAAGAAACAGGATCCCACAAGATGCTGTATATAAGAAACACATCTGACTCAAAAAGAAACTCATAGATTAAAAGTCAAAGGATGGAAAACAGTATTTCATGCAATAGGAACCCAGAAAAAAGCAGGGGTAGCTATTCTGTTTGCAGACAAAGTGAACTTCAAACCTAAAACTACTAAAAGAGATAAAGAAGGCCACTACATACTTTAAGTGGAAAACTACAAGAGGAAGAACTCACAATTATAAATATATATGCACCAAATACAGGAGCACCCAACTATATAAGAAAAATACTAATGGACATGAAAAGCCAAATACACAAGAACACAATTGCAATAGGAGACCTTAACACCTCACTATCACAAAGAGTTAGATCAACTAGACAAAAAGTCAGCAAAGAAATAACAGAACTGAATCATACCTGTGAGCAAATGCACTTAGTGGATGTTTACAGAGTGTTCCACCCAACCACGTCAGAATGTATATTCTTCTCAGCTGCACATGGGACAGTCTCCAAAATAGACCATATATTAACCCATAAAGCATTCTTAACAAAATGCAAAGGAAGCAAAATTATCCCATGCATAATATCTGATGACAGCACACTAAAATTGGAAATCAATGGAAAAAAACCTGAAAACCTGCATAAAAACATGGAAATTAAATAACAACCTTCTGAATACCCAGTGGGTTACAGATGAAACTAAAGAAGAAATAAAACAATATCTGCAATACAATGAAAATGCAGATACAAGTTACTGTAACCTATGGGATGCAATGAAAGCAGTCCAAGGAGGGAAATATATAACAATAGTCACATCAAAAAATGGAACAAACACAAATAAATAACCTAATGCTACATCTCAAGCTTTTAGAAAAGGAAGAGCAAGTCAAAACCAAATCCTATAGAAGAAAGGAAATTGTAAAGATTAGAGCAGAAATTAATGCAGTTGAAACTAAAAAAAATACAAAGAATTAATGAATCAAAAAGCTGTTTTTTTGAGAGAATAAGCAAAATTGATAAACCCTTGTCCAACCTTATCAAGAAAAAGAAAGAGAAAACTCAAATCCATGCAATAAGGATTGAAAAGAGGGAAATTACTACAGATCCCATGGAAATTCAAAAGATCATGAATGCCTACTTTGAAAATCTCTACTCACATAAAGTAGAAAACACAGAGGAAATGTACAGATTTCTAGGAACATATGAACAACCAAAGCTCAGTCAATAAGATATAACAATTTTGAATAACCCAATATCAGCTACTGATATAAAAAACGTGATTAAAAACTTACCAACAAAAAAACCCCCAGGTCCTGATAGAGTCACAGATGAATTTTATAAGAATTTTAGAGAAGATTTAATGCCAATACTCCTTAAACTCTTCAATGAAATGGAAAGAGAAGCACTCCTCCCTAACTCATTCTTGGAGGCAAGTATCACCCTGATACCAAAACCAGAGAAAGACCCAAACAAAAGGGACAACTATAGACCAATCTCACTAATGAACATTGATGCAAAGATTCTGAATAAAATATTGGCAAATAGAATGCAACAAATCATCAAGATTATACACCACAACCAATTGGGATTTATTCCAGAAATGCAGGGATGGTTCAACATATGCAAATCAATTAATGTATTACACCACATCCACAGAGGCAAAAATAAAAATCACATGATCATCTCAAGAGACACGGAAAAAGCTTTCGAAAGAGTCCAACACCTTTTAATGATAAACACCCTACAGAAACTCAGAATAAACGGTACATACCTCAATCTCATAAAGGTCATCAATGATGAACCAACAGCCAACATTATGCTAAATGGACAAAAACTGAAAACCTTCACTCTAAAATCAGGAACAAGACAAGGATATCACTATCACCACTCTTATTCAATATAGTTCTGGAAATGTTAGCCAGAGCAATCAGACAAGAGGGAGAAATTAAAGGAATAAAGATAGGAAAAGAAGAAGTTAAACTATCATTATTGGCAGATGACATCATACTCTACATAGAAGAGCCCAAAAACTCTATTAAAAGACTACTAGAGGTAATAAACATATTCAGCAGCGTAGCTGAATACAAAGGCAGCACTCAAAAATCAATAGCATTCCTGTAAACAAACAAAAACTCACTGAGAGAGAAATTATGGAAATATCGCCTTTCACAATAGCATCTTAAAAAAATGAAATACTTAGGAATCAACCTAACCGAGAATGCAAAAGACCTATACGCTGAAAATTATACTACTCTAAAAAAGGAGATTGAAGAGGATATTAGAAAATGGAAGGATATTCCTTGTTCTTTATTAGGAAGAACCAATATTGTGAAAATGGCCATACTCCCAAAACTGTTATACAGATTTAATGCAATCCCAATAAACAGACCATTAACTTACCTTACAGATCTAGAGAAAATATTCCTAAAATTCATCTGGAAACTGAAGAAACCTAGAATAGCAACGGGGATTCTGGGCAACAAAGGCAAGACAGGAGACATCTCAATTCCTGACTTGAATCTATACTACAAAGCCACAGTGATAAAATCAGCATGGTTTGGCAAAGAAATATACCTGAGGATCAGTGGAACAGATTAGAAGATGTAAACACTACTACAAAGACACTCAGCCACCTGATATTTGACAAAGGGCCTAAACATGCTCACTGGAAAAAAGATAGCCTCTTTAATAAATGGTGTTAGAAAAATTGGCTTTCCATATGCCACAGATTGAAAATAGACCCATGCCTATAACCATACACTAAAGCCAAATTGAATGGAGGATCTAAATATTAAAACAGAAACATTAAATCTACTGGAGGACAAGGTAGGTAGCAATCTCAGAGACATAGGAGTAGACAGAGAATTCACTAATAAAACACAAACTGCACAGTAAATACTTCAAAGAATCAACAACTGGGATCTCATATTATTTAAAACTTCTGCATTTCAAAAGAAATCACCAACAAAATGAAAAGAAAACCCACAGAATGGGAAAGAATTTTATCCAACAATCCCTCAGACAAAGGACTTATATCCAGACGATATAAAGAGCTGAAAAACATCAAATCCCCCAAAGCCAAAGACCCTCTCCAAAAACGAGAATCAGAGATGAACACGCAGTTCTCAGATGAAGATATACAAACGGCAAATAAATACATGAAGAAATTTTCACCATCACTGGTCATCAGAGAAATGCAAATTAAAATAGCATTGAGATTTCATTTAACTCCAGAAAAAAATGGCAGCCATCAAGAAAACAACTGATAGCAAATGTTGGCAAAGATGTGGGGAAAAAGGAACATTTCTCCACTCTTGGTGGGAGTGCTGACTGGTGCAACCACTGTGGAAATCAGTATGGAGATTCCTCAAAAAACTAAGATTGGAAGTTCCAATCAATCCAACTTTCCCCCTCCTGGGTATTTTCCCAGAAAAATTGAAAAGGTCATGTCACAATGACCTATGTATACCCATGTTCATAGGAGCACAGTTTGTAATAGCTAAATCTTGGAAACAACTAAAATGCCCATCAACCACACAATGAATGAAAAAATGTGGTATTTTTATACAATGGAATACTATTCAGCTATAAAAAGGATGATCTTGAGACTTTTATAGTAAATCTGAATCCCCTCCACCACACTCAGAACTATGCTGATCCAGTTTAATTGGGTGTTTATTGCTTGTGTTAATGCAATGTTAACTATCACAGAAAGAATGAAAAAAAGAATAATGCAGATGCCAGACTGATGGGATGCAGGAATGTAATGATTGTGAGAATCTAGGAGACAGTACAATGGCAACAACTGAGATATCAAATGAGAATGTGAATTATTAGCTATAACTTTGGTAGAATCATGTCTCAGAACTTAAGAATAAATAAGTGAAATCAGTACACATATCCAAATTTTTTTAAAAAAAAGGTTTGCTGAAACAATGAAAGGTGAAGAAGAATAAGGACTGGAAACAGATTGTCACATCTGATCCTTAATCATTCTGTGCAGAGCACTTCTCACAGTGAAAGAAGCAGAAGCCGATTCCCAGTGAGGAAGGAGCTCCCATGCAGCCAGGCAAGTTGCGTATCGCTGAGACTTGTCTTATGCGATCTGCAGGGTTGTGAGGTGAGGGCAAGGTAGAGCAAAGTAGGAAGTAGTATTGGTGGATTAGAAGAGGGTTAAGTGACACCTTTGTGGGTGGGAGTGATTATAGCACATTTGTGGCTCTCAGAGAAAGAATGGGAAGTAGAAGTGAAAAAATACAGGTAAGAAGCTCTATCAATACATAAATAAAAATGGAAGTTTTTCATCTGGATATAGTAGGGGGCATTAACAAAAGATCATAAAGTCCCTGAATGCCTAATTGTCTAGGACAGTATTATAAAATGCAGGCTGGGAAAACTGCTCAACTAATGCAATAGAACAAAGAGTAAAGGGCAGATACTATTTCCAGGGTGATTCCCTTAGGCAGGGTCACTCCCCTTCTCTAAATCTAAGAGTTCTCATTTGCAAATAAGGGTGGTAGTAATCATGTCTATTGCCTAAAGGGGTAAGAATTCTATGACTTTTACCATAGTGCAAGGAAGAAGAGTCTAACATACAATTTTAAAAATACTTTGGAAAATTCCATGGTCCTTTACTACAGTAATCTTAAGTTAATGAGATAAAAATTTGCCCCAGTTTTCAGTGTCACCTTAGTTTAATTCTAGTGCAACTTATGGAGCTTTGTTTAAAACTATACCACATTTGCACAATGTTGCTTGTACTTGTGGGGAAATACTTTGAGGATATCAGAAAAGTACTGGACATCCGGAAAACGTCGAGTATGATTTCCTCTGCTATGATTTCCTTGTCTTTGGTAAGAATGAAGGTCCACATAGGAAATCCACCTTTTTTGTGGTGCTATCTTCCCAGCTGGGTCCCACACTTAAACATCTAACTATGTCACCTAGATTTAAAAGTCACTTTATGATCTAAATGAATGTTGATCCCATACTAATCAGCCTGTCATTCAATTTTGCTGGCATGATGCCATGTATGGGTGTTTACATGCAGACAAGATCATGCACACATGAGAACTATTGACTCCCAGGTAAATAGTTATGGATTTATGCAGCTACTATCACTTCATCTATTGCTTCTCAACTTAAATCTTGCATAAATGGAGAAATTTTTTAGCAAAAACCCCTTTAATAGATGCCTTCGCGACAGATCCACAGTATTTACTTTCTCCAGTTTGGATCAGGCATAAAATCTGATCATTTGTCATGATTAAGTAAATACTTAGCAGATGTTTCTGTTGAAGAAATTATGATGCCCACTTCATTTCTATCACAGCTAATGGATTGGGAAGAAATCTGTATTCTAAATGCTATAGTGTATTTCTTGTTCTAATATTTTCTGCTTGTTGCAATTTATTCCTTAGAAGCAACATTAACCAAAATAATTAAAACTTTAGCTTTTTCAGAAGCTTACTTTCCTGATTCTTAGGCTCCCAACTCTGTAATCTCCAGGACTGGGGAACAACCTTGTTACAGTGACCTTACAAAAATTCCCTCAAATAAGTTAGTATTCAAGGCTATAAAGCACCTCCAATCAGTCTTGGGAATAAGCACAGACCAGTAACATACGAGGTGTGATCAAAACATATAGTGAATGTTTAATTTTTAAAAAATGATTACAGTGAAATATTGTAATTCTACTAATCTTCCTCACTCTCAGCTTGAACTGAGAGGTTGAGGAGGACTTAACCAAACACAACTATGAAGAATTATATATTATATATCATCCCATTTTTCTTGCCATTTTCTGAAGCAGGTTTGAAAGTGCTCTTTTGTGAGTGACTTCAGTTGTGTGACTGTAGCTGCCTTCCTATGTCCCAAATGAATTCAAAACTTTTACCTTTCATGGTCATTTTTAATTTGGGGAAGACCTTGAGGTCATGTGGTACAATATACCGTGAATGCGATAGATGAGGACACACTGTGATGATTCTATTTGACAGAAATCACCATAAATGTTGGATCAGTGAGGTGTGATTAAAAACTACGGGTTTTAAATTAATTTTTAAAATTAAAACTATTAGAGTAAAAAGTACTAGCCCTTTCACAATACTGAAAATATACTGCCCCTCTTTGAACACATTCATCCCACTGCTCTAGGTAATACTTCTCTTTAAGAAGTTTCTTCCTTACATTTACACATTCACTGTATATTTCCTTTGGCCCATATCTCATTTGGCATCTAAATTCAAGAGATGTTGGGAGAAAAAATAATATCATCAGTCATTTCTTTGCCACAGAACAGTCACCTGCTGATCTGACCTACTGGGGATCAATTTTTTAAAAAATTATCATTTTTCTTGACTCCTATTTCTATTTTTCCATTCCTTTTTCCTTTTTGGTGGTTTCAGCTGTCCTTGGTAACAAATAACAGGCAGAGTGATTTTGGGGGTAAAAATTTAGGCCTTCAGTTACCAGCTTAGGGTGAAGTCCGGTGGGAGGGCCAGACAGACGCTCAAGGAAGTGAGCTATCAGGAAGAGAAGCATTATAACAAATCAGCAGGGGATATAGCTCAGCAGCATAAATGCCTGCCTGGCAAGCACAAGGTCCTGAGTTCAATATCCAATACAAAAAAAGAAAAAAAATAGAAGCATTATAACAAATCAGAATAATTACTGGAATACTAGATCTACTTGTGACCTTATTCACCCTCCCTTACACAGACATCTCCCAAACACTGTATGAAATCATCACTGTATGAAATTCTTAAGGGGGAATTATTTATAATACATGATAACCCATGTCTAATTACTCTTTGCTTGTATGTGAATTTTCTCATTATAATAGTGACCTAACAAAAAAAGCTCAATTTCTATCAGATCCCTGTAGGTGAATCAGTTCTACTGTATCTTTGACCCATTTCTTATTGTTGTATAAACGCATACAGTCCAGGGTTACATAATTGTCATATCTGTGGCATCATTTAATAAAAATGTTAGTTCAATTTATCTCCTATGATTTTAATAATGTCCTTTCTCTCATTATTTTTATTCATCTTCAGATCAATATTGCACAAACATATCCTGCACATATCCGACAAACATATCTGATCACAGTAGATAGACAAGAAAATTCTCTTGGTATCTTTCAGCATCAGTATTTGAAGGAGAGGAAGGAGAGTAATATTGCAAATATACAATTTAGTGTGTGAGATTCAGACAATAAAACATACAAATATATGTATATAGATAGATAGATAGATAGATATAGATACAAATTCAGGTCATGGTTTCACATTTTGAAACCCTAATTAAATTATATTTCTGTATTAAGAAAACAAAAAGATGGTCTCAGAAAACTTTCATGTACACTTTATAGCATCTGTTGGGGCATATTCTAGCCACCTGAGAGAAAAAATAGAGAAATTTATGTAAATTCTTGCTTATATATTTTTTAATTTTTTTCTCCTTAAATGACAGATCTCATTATGGCCAATGTTCCTCAACTATTCTTCTTTTATCCACTTTTTCAGTCATAAAACAAGTGTTCTCTGAGGTCTGTGTGGACATTATAAAATGATTTTCCGAGCATAGATGGCCACACACTGTGGGTGTCTGTCTCACTGATCAATTCCTCATCCTTACTCTCTTTTCAAACCTTATACCCTCCCTTTCTTGGTAGGTCAGTTGGCTGCCCCTCCCCCACCATAGGCTGAATATACTCCCCTGCTGCATGGATGTTGGCCTTATGACTCATTTTAACCAACAAAATATAGTTCACATGCCATGAGATGGCTCTGTGT
Organism: Dolichotis patagonum; assembly: GCA_004027295.1. Classification (NCBI taxonomy): domain Eukaryota; kingdom Metazoa; phylum Chordata; class Mammalia; order Rodentia; family Caviidae; genus Dolichotis; species Dolichotis patagonum. Next base: position 5,163 of record PVJX010015492.1, on the reverse strand, counting down.
AACTTATCTTGGTCTTCTGTTATCACTGTGTGAACATAGCTCACTGCTGGTCCTACTGCCACAGCAAACAGAAACACCAAATGACACCAAGGATTTGGAGGCAGATTTGTTTTACATCAACAGGCACTGATTGGGATCATTCCCAGAATATCAGGTCCTGATCCTTGGTGGTCTAGGGCTTATATGGGATAAGCAAGCAGGAATGGCTTGTTAACTGGGGATTGGTTTATACAATGTGCATCTTTAGGGACCAGCTATGCATCACAGTGACCAGACGGCCATTTCTAAGAGACAGAAACAACGAGAATAAGAACTGTCATCTAGCCAACTAAGAAACAGAAGTATACCAGCTGTGGGAAGGGTGCATTTTATGTTGCACTACCATTATGTTAGAAAACAGAAGTAAACCAAACCTAGTGCTTAGTTTAGTATCAAGTCAAGTGTCTTGGTTAATTTTCTCTTGTTGCTGACATAAAATACCTGATGCTCAAAATTAAGGGGGAAAAGGTTTATTTAGCTCACAATTTCTAGAAGTTTCAGTCCATAATCAGCTGGCTCCAAAGCAGGATGGCATAGTGAGGGACAACATTTCAAGGCAGCATAAGACAGCAAAAGCAGCAACATCAAAATGGATGAGGGGAGCATCATTTCCTCCCTTATATTATATGGAGGCTTTCTGCCCTAGGGTGGTCCTTTACACCCAGACCATCTCCCTGACCTCCTCTTGAACTGGCTCAGGGTGTTTATAAAGTGAAGACTGTGGCCCTCTGCTCAGTCACTTAGCTAAACTTCTAAATTTCTCAAGATGACACAATGAATCAACCATAACACCAAGGTAACATACATCAAGTCTTCTTAAACAACAATTATGAGTTGTGTCCTAAACATATATAAATACAATGCTAAAATGAATATTTGGTCACAGAATTCAAATACGTTACTTAAAAATTTGAAAATTTCAAGTATTTGTGACTTTTTAAATAGTCCCTCCAATCAATTTCCCCAATATAATTAGTCAAAACTAGGAAAATAAAGATTGTGTTTTTATCAAAGTTCTGGCATGAAAACTAAAATCCACTGAACTTGAAATTTAGTTAAAAATTTTTTATTAAATTAGTTACAAAAGTAAATGAAGTTTCCTACTACAGTCTGGGGTGGCACGCTACATACTGGATTAGCCTTCTTGCTACAAAAACCAAAGCAGACAAAATATGTAAAAGATACAAAAAATACAATTTCTCAGACATTAATCATTAGTTAATACAGGACTATGATTCCTAACAGAAGGAGAAGTGACAAGCTGAGATTTTGGCCCAAACTAAGTTACATAGATGCATATTAAAACAACACTGAGATTACATCTCACTCCCGAAAGAATAACTATTATCAAGAAATCAACCAAAACAAACGTTGATAGGGCTTCAAGGAAAAAGCAACCCTTTTCCACTATTGGTGGGAATGTAAACCTATAAAAGGACTCTGGAAGACAGTCTGGAGATTCCTTAAAAAACTAAAATTAGAGGTTCCATTTGATCCAGCTATTTTTCTTCTTGATATCTTATTGAAAAACTTAAAAGTGTCATATCACAAAGATGTATGCACAGCCATATTTGCACAATTTGTAATAGCTAAATCTTGGAAACAGCCCTAGTGCCCATCAACTGATGAATGGATAAAGATGTGATTTATAAAAAACATAATGGAGTACTACTCAACCACGAAAAAAGATAAGACATTTCTACTACATTGATGTGCCTTGAGACCATTCTCTTAAGTGAAATAAATCAGACATATATGTGTAGATACCACATTGTTTCTCTGGTGTGTGAGAGCAAAAGAGTAAACAAGGACCAACATATATAATAGATACTATGAAATGGGGAAAAAATGTTCAAATGGGAAGCGAACTAGATAGGAGGAAGGGGGAAAGGAAGGAAGGCAAAAGGAAAATAGAAAACAGAAATAATAAATGGAAAAAAAGCTTTTGAATTAAGGAATGGAGAGGGATTGAAGGGAGGGAAATGGAGTGGGAAAAAAGAGGAATCAAAATATATCATGTAAGTTACATATTCCTTATAATGAATGTTGTCATTATGTTTATCTAAAATGTACCAAGAAAATTAACTTAAAAATAAAAGATATATTCTAGTTATAGCCTGCATATATGTTATACACATATGTTAAAGTAGCTTATAAATGATAAAAATCAATTTCTCTATGTACTGAAGTTTAGATATCTAAGCTCGCGGTGCCATCAGATTCAATGTCTGCTAACAGCACAATTTCCAGCCCACTTTCTAGCTTGACATCTTGCCTTGACAAGAGGCATCATGACATTGTGCTTTTTATGATGGAAGGAGCAGGGGTCTCTCTGGGGCCTTCTTCATAAGGGCACTGATCTCATCCATGAAGGAGAATCTCCCATAGTCTAATCATCTCCTGTAGCCTCATGATCTCCCATAGCCTAACCTCCTCACAGTGTCCACCAGTTTGAGAATTCAGATTTCTACACATGAACTGGGGCCAGAGGGTCATGAACATTCAGAACACTGCAAGATCTGCCACAAAGGAGAATTTGACTAGCTGCACAAAGGCAGCAGAAGTGTTTTTTTCTTTATACTTTCCTGTATTAATTTCTTTTAGAACTGAAGACAAGAATATGGATGACATTAAATGCCCTCAGTGTTTGCTCAGAACAACGTTATGGTGAATGCAGAAATGTATCTGCATGCCTAGAATCCAAGCATCCTCATGAGTTGAAAACTGGATTTTTCTGTTGTATACAAAAAGAAAAAAATAGCATGTAGTTTAAAATATTATCAGACACTTTTCTAATGTTAAATATCAGAGAAATCAATTTAGAAAAATCTGTCACTATTATTCTGAAAAACTCCTGGAACCCAGCGTGACCAAATAATTTACTCTAAGTTTGCTAAATGTTCTTCTGATTCTCATACTTTGCTTGTGTCCTTCTCCCTGCTGGAAGTCAAATACACTTCTCTAAAAGTCCTTTGCCCAGCAGCTTCTTGTCACAGGGAGATGTCTGATAAAAAGGGAACTTAAAGAGATAGCTTCTAGCATCAAATAAAACTGGTAGAATTCTTCCTGAAATTAAATAGTAACTTTCTTTCAGTAAAGAAAGTGGTAGGTAGCTGATTTCTCTGTGGAACTTTAGTAAGTCAACTAATGAAGCTTCCCTATTTTAAGAATTGATGAGAATGCTTTTCAGCACTCCAAATAACTTAATGGTTATAACATGGAAGGCAGAAAAATTAATATTAAAGGTGAATCTTATGAACCTTTATTCTTATTGCCAAAGGAATGGAATATGATGGGCTTTACATGTTATCATTTTATAGACAATGGTATTAATATTTAAGAGACATGTCCCCACATCAACGTAAGTACCGTAAGTCCTTTCACTTAAGAAAAGTGGAGAACTAACTCCACTTTCCCTCTCTCAATGTGTAAAATACAGCAGTAATATTTCCTCTCTTACTGTTGCAATTTTTAAACTATAGTACTAAAAGAAGACTCAGACAGAAATGGTAGAAAGTTAATCTGAGGCTGAGTGGATTCTTTTCCTTTTCATAGAATCACTGAACAACAGGAAAAAATGTAAGAATAAAAGTAAAAACAGTAAAAAAAAAAAAGTTTTGGAAAGCTGATTTAGTGATGCCACTATCAGACAGACTATAATATTATAGTTGGAAGAAGTTATAAGAAGATGGAGGAAGATTAATAATGAAACTCTATATGCAAGTTAATACTCATAACCCTGTAACCAGAGAGAATCTCACACCACTAAAAATTTCAGGCATAATCCTGTACTAGCGATACCTCAGAAGCATCAGCCTTAGCTATGCCGTCAGTCTTCAGAGCATGAGCCCTCCAAACCTTCAAGACAGTTTCTCTTTATTTCACGCTCCCATGGGCCACCTCACTTCTGGAACTGCAAATCCTCCAGGACATCCCCTCACTCTTTTGCCCAAACGTCGTGCTCATTCCCAAAGGCTGCCCCTATGTCTCTCCTTCCCATCTTCTCGTCTTCTTCTAAAACTTTTTCTTGTGGCCATTGGTGCTCCAGATTTAAGACAAGTCTTTCTATCACTTTAAACCTCTGTTCATTTTCAACCATTTTGGCAATATTGGTTCTGCTATGTCTTTGAGACTCTTATTTTATTTTCTGCAGATTATGTGTTTTCATTTTAATATATATGTCTTTGATTCACTTTGATATTATTTTGGTACTTGGTTATAGATATACTTCTAGATAAAATCTTAGATACATTTGTAACCAGTTTCCCAGTACTTTTTATTAAAGAAATGATCTATACTCCAGCATATGTTTTGGCCCTTTTATGAAACATCAGAATGATCAGATGACTTACTGTATCTGGGGTTGTTTCTGTGTGTCTGACATTCTCTTCCACTGATCCACATTGTTAGGATTTTCAGCGCGGCGAAACAGCAAAATATGAGATAAAAGAGACCTTTGTTCCCAAGGACGTGGAGAGAAGTCCACGACCACAGACAGCCTGGCCTTCTCTAACCTGCACATGCGAGTTAGGGTACTCATATAACCTCTGACCTGGGTGGCACCCAGGGCGGGGACAGGTAATGCACAGGTTACTGATTTGGGGGTACTTTTGTGCCCCTGGAAAAGGTGACTACAGTTTGGTCCCACCCCTTGATCCTGCCTCCCACCGCAGCTTTCCAGGGCACAACTGTTTCACACATGTCTACTTGTCTGTGGTTTGTTTGTTTGTTTTTGGTTTATTTGTTTATTTTACTACAGCTTTGTATTATAACTTGAAATCACAAGTTTTGATGTCTCTTGCTTTGCTCTTATTGTCCAGAATTGTTTTTGCCATTTTTTTTCTAGCTCTGTACTTGTAGTGTTGTAGGAATTTTGATTGTGATTGCACTAAATCTATTTATCAGTTTTGGAAGCATGGCAGTTTTGATAATATAAGTTCTGCATACTGAGGATCAGGGGAAGTCTTTCCATTTTCTGATGTCTTCTTCAATCTCCTGCTTCACAGTACTTCAGTTTTCACTATACGAGTCTGTTTCTTCCTTGGTTAGAGTGCTTAATTTTTGATGATGCTATTATAAATGGTATTGTTTTCCTAATTTCTTTCTTGGTGGATTCATTATTGG
>PVJX010015491.1:0-42419 GCA_004027295.1 Dolichotis patagonum | reverse complement strand
ATATATATATATACAAGTAATATATATGTATACAAGTTATATATATACACAAGTAATATACATATAAGTTATATATATATATACAAGTAATATATATATATAAAATAGATGTGTATATACAAGTAGTATATATTTCCGTCATTTTTCTGCATTAGATCAGGTTTTAGCCACTAAGTAATGCTTGAAGGTTACTAAAAATTAATATAGTCTTTATGACATATATTCTAATCTAAAATTTCCTATGATGCTTAATAATTCAGATACTTTCTGCAAAATAATAGCTATCACTTTTTGAAAGCATAAAAAGTGCTAGCAAGCCAGGTGTAGTGGCGCACACCTGTAATCCCAGCACTCAGGAGGCTGAGGCAGGAGGACTGCCATTGGTTCGAGGCCAGCCTGGGTTGCATAGTGAGTTCAAAGCTGGCCTGGACAGCAGAGCAAGACCCTCTTTCAAAAAAAAAATGCTAAGAGTGAGCTAATTTTTTATGTAAATTACTGTATATCCTTTCATTTCTGTAATTTTCTATCAGAAATATTTTACAGGTAATAATGCATACTCCAATGATATTAATATGTCTGAGGTTTCATGCTAAACAAATAGTACAGTTGTGTTTTTGACCCAAGAAGGTTGGCCTGGTCACATCCCTCTTATTTACTATGCCACACTGGATCTGTTGTATTAGTTTCCTATCACTGCTGTTACAAATTACCACAAACACTGACTTACAGTAACACAGATTTATTTTCTTAACAATTCATGAGTTTAAAAGTCCAAAATTAGTCTTCTTAGCTGTTGGCAGGAATGGTTCTTGCTAGATGGTTAAAAGGAGTATCTGTTTCTTTGCCTTTCCCATCAGCTTCTAGATCTAGTACTTTGCTCATTGTACTTTCCTCTTTAAATCCAGCAGCATGTGGGTAGCATTTTTCAAGTATCTTTCTGACTGACTCATCTACCTCCTCCGTATATAACCCTTCATGATTATATTGGATCTGGCCAAATAATCCAAGATAATCTCCTCATCTCAAGATACTGAGTCACATCTTGCCTTAGTCACTTTCCTGGTTGCTAGGACACAATACCTGACACTTATAACTTAAAGGAGAGGTTTATTTTGGCTTATGTTTTTAGCTCATAACTGGTTGTTTCAAGACAGGAAGGCACAGTGGAAGGGTCGGGCCAAGGAACGCTGTTCATGCCACGCAGCAAGGAAGCAGTGAGCAAAGGGTGGGAAACAGAGAGACACCCTTCCCTGCCTCACCCACGTGACCCACTTCTGACCAGACCCCACCTCTTAACACCAAGCCAGCTGGTAGCACCCCTAATCCAGTCACCTTCGACAAACCTCTAAGTGCATGAGGTTTGGGGGGACATCTAGATACAAACCAGAACACATCTTCAGAATACCTTTACCAAGGAAAATAGCATTCACATGTTTGGAGATGCACACTATGGCAACTGTGCAAATACGAGCTCTCAGGGAAGGACGTCTAATGGTCATATATGCTTTAACATCATGCAGAAAATCCTGGCAAGTGTGGTTTTAAGGCGACTTCATTTCACATAAACTTGCTCTTGCAGGTGCTTTTATATCCATTTGAGACTTGGAAGAAATAAATCATTTTATTGTTAACCTAGACCTATAGTAGGGAAATAAATTTGGTGCAGCAAACTAGGTTAGTATAGTTCTCATTATTGCTTACAAAAAGATAATGAGTAATTTTTGAACTCCAGTTCAGTATCGAATCTAAGACAAACTATTAACTGGACCCAACTGTACATTGGAAACACTAACAAAAACTTAACCTGGCTCAAGAACAGAAATATGGCTGTGCATGGCGGTACACATCTGTATCTGTATCTTGCTGTGTGAGGATTTCACAGACCTAAAGAAAGAAATGAGAGAGATATGGAGGAAGGTGGGGAAGAGAGAGAGACAGAGAACCAGAGATATATAACATAAAAATTTAAAAACTAATTCCAACTAATGTTTTCTTACTCTAGTTTGTGAGTATGTACATAAATATACTGTTAGGAGCTGCTGTCCACAAGCCAAGTGACAGAGTGCCAGACCTGTAAGGAATGGCGAATTCTCATGTGAAGTGAAGTGAGAGGACAGTGAGACTGTTAGGAGTGGATGAGGAGAGTTGCAGAGCAGTTTGGGAGCTGCATCACAGAGTTATAGTCATATGTGATTTGGGTATGCAGTGACTAGAATGTTCTTATTTCAAACATAGAAATAGTGAACTTTTAAACAAACTCATTTTAAAGGACCCAAGGAATATTAGTGCTTCATTCACATGTATATATAAACTGTTATTTAAGATGACAAGTTCTTTTTAACAGTAAGCTTGGTTGAAAAATTTATAGTAATGCTAGCTTTAAAATAAAGTTGCCTGAATATTTTAATTGGCATGTTTTATGTATTTTGCTAAGATAATATATTTAGAGCGCAACACTAAATGGGTTGCTATTGGTTTATTTATTATACTTTTAAGTAAAATTTTCATGTTCTTGGGACATAAAACAACAGTGCTAGAACAAGTAAAAAGGAGTTTTTGTTTTTGTGTGTTTTTGCTCAGTCACTTCCAATGAAAACTAGTTTGGTTGTCTTGGGTTTCTAAATATTGTACTTCAGAAGAGATTGTACTAGGTCAGTCTTTTCCAAAGTACATTTTTAAGAGTACTGTCCCTTTCCTGTACGCTTAAAATAAATTCCCAAAGTCATATAGGTTTTGGAAAAGCTGTATTTTTATATACCTCTCTCAGAGCTTTATAGTTTAACTTTATCTCACTATTCCCCCAAATTTATTTAACTATGGGAACCTGTTTGTATAACATCTATCAATATTCTAGAGAATTAGTGTTCCCCCAAACATAATTTAGGAATAACTATTTGGAGAGACATTGTTAATTGCTTACAAAAAGATTTTTCCAGCGTTCCTAATATCTACAGCAGTGTAACTAATATGATCTTGATTGCTCTAGTGTTTGTGATAGAACTTCAATTCGTTAAAGCCACTGAGCTCTACAAATAAGATGTCATTGTTTATGTGTAGGTTTTGTCAAAAGTCTATTTCCTTGGAAGTCCCCAAAGTACCACAGATTACCACTGTTACCACCAGCTGTCTTGGCCAGGCCCCCGTGGCTTCTGCTGGGGATCCCAGCTTATATTCTCTGAACTAGTTTCTCCAGGACATTCCACTTGATTTTACCACTTCTTCCTTAAGGATTCTTCCACAGTTTGCCAAGGAATGGAAACTAAGTAATGTTTACTACAACATTTCTGAAAGCTCTGGCATACTAGGAGTACAACATAGACTCCCTGGCATTGGCGTCTAGATGTAGCTAATGAGTACATGCTAAAACATTGAGCTTCCCAGGGGCGAGGGAACAGTGACTGCCATCTTACTTGACCCCAACTGTAAGCCTCTAGGCACTTCTTGACCTTGGAGCCCAGCGACTGTCATCCTGGAACAGGAAAGGAGGTAGACCTTAGGGAGGAAGGAGTCCTCTTTCTGGGTCCAAAGTTTTAAACTGGCAACAACTGTGTTGTCAGGTAAAACCTTGTCTAAAATCTGTGAAATGTAGCCTGTCCCCTGTGACCTAGACAAAGCCTTCACACAGGGTGACTTTTCCCAGTTTAGCTTATTTTGTCATAAGTGACTATGCATTAACCCTTAAATCTGATGAACCACAGAAAAATTTTTATTAGCCCTTCCCTTTGGTGTGAGAAACAAACCTCCATCTATTTCTTCAAGCTCATAATCTCTTATGAGCAAATTCTTGGACCAAAAAGGGATATAAATATGCATGGTGCATACAGCACCTTCCCTCTTCTAGGAACAAACCATACATTTCAGGCGAAGGGAAGACTCCAGAGATAGGAAAGATAACAGTATTCTTGGAACTGTAGGATTTAATTCAGTGAAGATGCATCCAATCTGTAAAGGCAGAACACTTTTGCCAACTGCAGGGTCAGACTTTAGGAAATAAATTTTTATTTCCTGCATATTTTTGAAGCGAAAGAGACCATTTTGATAAAACTCTCAATTCAAATAATTTTGCTTAAAAGCTAAACTGATGTCTCTACTTTAAGAAAAGCTTTAGCATTACTTTTTTGGGGGGACAAAGTCTCACTATGCAGTTCAGGCTGGTCTTGGGCTCATTTTGTAGCCCAGGTTGGACTCAAACTCACAGTGATCCTCCTGCCTCAGCCTCCCAACTGCTGGGATTATAAGCATGCACCACCATGCCTGGCACTTGCATTACATTCTTTTTTGAGAAAACAATTATTCCTCCTGGTTCTCACCCAGAGTCACGTCCCCAGTGACTTGGGTATTAGCAAAATGAGTTTCTGATCAAAATTAGATACTGTAAGATATGCCTTTTATATGGAGCCTTTTAATAGAACTTTCTCAGTATTGTTTTAATAGAATACTCTTTTAATAGAATACTGCTAAGATTTGAAAGTTTATTCCCTCCAAAACTTATGCGGAATTTAATTACTATTATGAAACTTTTAATAGTTGAGACCTTTAAGAAATGATTAGGTCATGAAGGTTCTGCCACACAGGTGAGATTAATTCTGTGATAAAACAGCAAGGTGGATCCCCTCTTAAGTTCCTTGTACTATTCCACCTCTCCCCATTTATGTGTTCAGGACAACGTCTTAGAACTAGAATTGCCAAACCTACCCTCATCATGGTACCTTGGTATCAGACTTCCCAGCCTCCAGAAGTGTGAGCCAATAAATTTCTGTTCATTACTAATTATGCAGTCTGTGGTGTTTGGTTACAGCTACACAAAAGAGACTATGACATTTGCTTAGAGCTTCTTTTTTTTTTTTTTTTTTTTGAAGTAACGTAGTTTGCGCTTGTCTGGTGTAACGTTCCACAGGAAACTTGATACAGCAATGTAGCACAGAAATTAGGAGTATGTAAATAGACGGGGGTTGAATTGAGGCAAGGCTGCTGTCTGCTAGTGATATAGCCTGGGGAAGTTACTTGATCTCTTGGCAGTTTTCTCATCTATAAAATGGATATGTCTACCTCATAGAATTGTGGTGAGAGTGAAGTAAGGCCTATAAATCCCAGAACTTGGAACATAATAAGCACTATCATAATTATGAGGTGGAAAGGAAGAGAGCTGCCAGAAGCAGGCACTGTGACAACCGTAAGACATAATTATTTTTAGCCAGATAGTGAGAAGTCACCATCTGTTTAGTAATCTGCTCTAGAATTTTCTTAGCACCTATGTTAAGTAGTCTTATTTTTTTAATTCATCTTGTAGCCCATTCTGAAAATAAGGGGCATTAGCCAATCTGGCCTCTAAAATCCCCACTTCACAAATTTCTGTGATTTCTCGTCACCCTTTACAATTATCCATTATTCCATTACTCCTGGCTGTAATTTGCAATAGGCCTAAAAACTGGCACTAATTTAAAGTAGTAAGGTGAGATCTAATTCTGTCATCCACTATTCATTTCTTACATTTCTCTTTGGCATGGTTCATTGATCTTTTTTTCAGGCTCAAGTTAACTTCATTTAACAAAGAACCTCAAGTTGAGTTCAGTCTTTCAGCTTTGAACAGTGTTTTGCTTTCCAGCTGACCCTTTCTTGATTACTTCAGTTTTCCCTAGAAAAACCTTATTTTTGTTACATTTAGCATATTATATGAACTTCTAAGTTCTTAACCATCTTCTGACAAGTTGACTAAATTAAATTTCATTTTGAATTTTATGTTATGTCCTTAGACATGTCTGTCTTTTTAAAAACTAATCTTATTGAGAGCTGACTCTGCAGCCACATAGATTTCTCTAGATGCCTCTTTCTTTTGGATAAGTATAGCCTCACCACGCCCTTATTAAAATCGTTCTACATTGCTGTTTAGTATATTGTCAGAAACGTATAATTAGAATAGCATATTCATTCCTCTTGAATCATATTTTAATAGTCTCTGGCTATGAAATCATAGATGGCTTTCCAAAGGCAGATCCACTTTCTCATCACCCAAGGTAGGTACTTCATTGTACCCAAAGTTACCTTATTCCCTAATCATATCCAAGAAGGCCTAGGTGTCACAGTTACCTCCCCCATCCCAGTTCTCTTCTACCTGATCTGAAAGTTCTGTAACTTCCAATCAGAGTTAAGCTGAGCAACGTCTCTGCTTTCGCAGCACTGAAGAGATGTAACGGTCATAATATGCTGATGAAAAGTCGGTCAGATCTCTCTCTCCTACGTGCGTAGGTGCTAGTACCAAAAACTGAGTCACTTGGAAGATATTTTCTCTTAAAACAAAGTTTTTCAGTGTAAGCTGCAACCATCTTTGTGAAATGAAAGAGAAAGTAAATACAACAGAAAAATAGCTGCGTGCCCTGCAAAAGAATTCAAACTTTTGTTTCAGTTTTATACATACATCACATTGTGTGCTCTTACATTATAGAAAAATGTATTTTATTGGTATGGGTCTAAGAACTTTGAAAACAACCATTTTAGATAATAAATGATTTATATTTCCATAAGAAAATTATAGAACATAATTTTAGATAAAATTATAACATATATGCATATATACATATAGTATGTAATAATATTATAGTACAAAACATTGAAATATAACCTATTTTGTTAATTTTTACCACTTAATTTTTTGACAGACATTAGCTTAGGAATTTAGCAGGTGTACTTTAGTGAAAAATATATGACAGTTTACTTTTAGGTGCCTTTTAAGAACCATAATCTTTCTGAAAACATATTCCTAGATTTCAGAAAATCCAATAACTTATTGAATTTAATTACTGAACATTGGTAGACATCAAGCAACACATGATAATGTCCAACAATTTCAATTTTGCATTTCCAATTTTTTATAGTGTGACTGGTGGTCACATGGTGAAGCACTAGAACGTAGCTTCCAACCACTTTATGATACTCAGAGCACCCAGAGAAGTGACTTCCAAAAACCAACATGTCCATTGGTTTTGCCAGTCAAACACAGCAGACTGCAGAAGCCTTCCTGTGGAATAGGTAAGGTTAGTAGAAGTAAAATCTCATTTTTATTACATCAATATACTATTATCAAATTAGGATGTATTAGATGTAATGACGCCACCTGAGAAAATTACTTCTCTGTAGGAGTTAAAAATATACCAAGAACAGCCCTTGAAAAATTCATTATCCCTTTGTAGTGGACATCTTATCTCTAAATGCTTAATATTACATAATGAAACTTATACTGATAATATCAGCCTCCAAGTCAAAAACTTAATAGCATTCTTTTTATTATTGTTGCCACCAAATTTTAAAAACTACCACTATTAACACTAAATGGCAGTATTTCTCAAAGCATATTCTGAGGAACGCTAGTTTTGCACTGTTTAAATTCATAGATACTGAGGCTGGGGATTTAGCTCAGCAGCATAAGCACCTACCTGACAAGCGCAAGTTTGATCCCTGGTACAAAAAAAAAAAAAAATCATAGATACTGCTCAAAACACAAGGGAAAGTGGTAAAGTAATGTTTTCAAACTTAAATTTTAAAAGTTAAACTTTTTTTTAACTTGTAAAACTCATTTCTAAGCATGAATGTGATGAATTTCCAAGAGGGAGAATAAAAATGAGCTATTTTCCCCATTTACTGATCACCATGCCCTTATTAAAATTGTTCCACATGACTAGTATCCCACAAAACAGAATTTGGGAAATACTATTATACAGACTATTAAATAAAATATTTTTATATTTAAAATTTATTTCAGCTAACAATGTCATTATAAGCAGCCACATTGTATTAGAGTTATATCTAGTTCTTAGTTGACATCCTAGTCATCTTTACCTCTCAAGTAGAATTTAGCAAGTTTCAGACAAGTACAGGATCAAGCCAAAATAAAAATGCATGTGTTGAGTACCTACTGTAGTCTTCATCCCATACTAAATTCATAAGCCAAATTTCAGATAATATACAACAGTCGTCAACAAAACATTCTGAGGTATGATCAAATTATATGGTGAATATTTCAATAAAACAATTACAGTAAAAGACATTGCCATCAGTCTCCCTTAGAATGTTCCCCCTCACCTCAAATACAACTGTCCCGTCATTCTTTCTAAGGTAGTTCTGGAAGTCCTCGTGTATTTATGAGGTGTGTTCAACAATTAAGTGAATGCTACTGCCAAGTGCTGTCCACTTCCACCTTTATTTATAAAAATACTGCCGTGTGTCCTCTTCCACCTTATGCAGCAGATCTATAAAACTTGTGGGTCTTCTCCAAAGTCAAAACAACCCTAAATGGTAAATGTTTTGAATGGACTCAGAACACTGAAGCAGTCACAATAGCACAACTAAAGATGGAAAGAGGACTAAACTAAAGATGGAAACTAAAGATGGAAACTAAAAATGGAAAAAGGACTTTATGAGCTACTTTAGAAACAGTATGAGAAACAAGGGGACTAATGGAAATGAAGACCCACAAGAGGCGGTCAAAACCTTATATACTGAGCTTACAGGTGTAAAATGTAGAAATGTGAAAAAGTAAAGGCACTTGGGCTGGGGCTGTTAAATTGGGTGAATTGAGTAATTGATAGACTTGACTAAGGGTTGTTTGTATGGGTCTCCCTCATGTTCAGTTTCCTGTGTTTGCTGATAAGAATGATTTCCTTCTGGTAGAGGGAGGAATCTTTCACATAGGAATTTCACCTTCTTTCAGAAAAATAACAAAGCTCAGATTGTTTTTCTTGTACCCAGTGTTTTTCAAGTGCCTTTAACTCAGTGCAGTTGACAAACCAGAGCAGTATATCTTAGAGTGACATATTCAAAACTCCTTCAAAAAGCAAGTGTAGAGTTTAGACAACTTGCTCAAGGCTACACAGTGAATCACTGATTTCGGAACCCACGTAGCCTGATTCCAGCACCTGTACTCGTAACTAGTACTCTGCACATGCTCTAAAATAATGAGAGCTCCTTAATTTCAAAGGCATTGAAATGGTCCACTGAGTGTTTCATGCATAAATGAAAAAAATACACAGCCTGCAGGGCTGGGACTATAGTTCAGCGCCTGGCTGGCAAACACAAGGTCCTGAGTTCAATTCATGAAGAGATCTAGAAGTTTCTATAAGAGAAAGAAAGATATCAACATGAAACTAGTAAGAATTGAATTAAAATCAAGCAGCATTGATGCAACTTCACAATGCAGTTAATGTCTTCAGAGTTCACAAAGGAATATTTTTATCCTGGAGGAGGAGTTACTCAGTGTGGCACTTGACATTAAACCCACCTGAGAAAGGAAAGTCCTTACACACTGGCCCTTCAGGTAATAAATTTCACACGATTGTTGTGGATGCTACTAAGGGGCTGTCAGCTGTTGGATTACGGGTGCTGTGCCTGACTTGCCATTAGCAAGCGGGGCTGGTCAGAGGTGGGCCGTCAGGGGTGACCTGGTAAGGGTATAGCACTCTCTCTGCCTCTGTACTTCCTTCTCTGCTTCCTGGACTGCTGTGAGGACAGCAGCTTTCCTCTGCGGGAGGTCCTTGACCATGCACTGGAGCCTGCCAACCACTGTGAGCCAAAGGGAACCTCTCCTTTAAGGTGTGAGGGTCAGATACTGTCTGTCAGTGAGGAGAAAGTGACCAATGGCTGGAAGAGAAGCTTGCTTCTCCTGCAGCCCAGCCTATGCCCCCACCAGTCTTTCCACTCTCAATGAACAAGTGCCTTTTCCACTGCCCGCCAGGTGCTTTGATAATCTAGAAGTCATTCTAAAACTCTCCCTTTCCTTTCTCCTCTGCATTACTCCATCAGCAAAGTTTGACACCACCATATCTAAAATACATCTAAATCAGTTGGCTTTCTTCTTCACTGAAGGTAGTGCAGCCACTTATTTATTCGTGGTGCTGAGGATTAAACCCAGGGCCTTGTACATGTTGGATAAGTACCCTAACACTGTCCCCAGAAGAATCCTGTTAAACAATGATGTCCCTCCCTCCCCTTGTTTAGGTCCTCCAGCTATTTTTCATTGTTTAGAGAATAAATTTCAAATTCTATATTGTGACCTGTAAGGCCCTATTTAGTTTTCCATATTTACTTTATTTTCTATTGCTTATAATATGGAGATTTAGAGGCAGGGACTATAATTCAGACCAAAGAGGAGGAGAAATGCTCTGAAAGTTGGGCCTATTTGCAAACCAACTGATGTCAGGTACTTGTTACTGCAGCTGTATAATTTAATTAAATATTCTTATAAATTAAAATTTTGATATGAAGACAAAATAGTTGTTTATATAAAGTGTTCAAAGTTGGATGCTTTGGAAAAACTTGAAAGTTCACTACTAACAAACATGCTGATAAGGTGTGGGCAAAATAATTTTAAAAGAGAAGCTGAAAAGAATTTTTAAAATACTGCACTCATATTGCTTTAAATATTATCTTTAAGTTTCATTCTGTGTTAAAGAAACAGAAAGAATGCATTAGGAGTGTGAGTTGTACAAGAAACAAGTGAAATTCTGATCAGTGGATACTTACAGAAAAGGTCAGCCCAGTGTGGTGGCACATGCTTATAATCCCATTCTTTGGGAGGCTGAGGCAGGAGGATTGCTGTAACCTTGCGGCTAGCCTGGGCTACATAGTGAATTCAAGGCCAGCAAGGCCACCCTGAACTACATAGCAAGACCCTGTCTCAAAAAAAAAAAAAAAAAAAAAAAATGGTTTGGTACTCCAATAAAAGTTGGTGAATAAATTGGTTAAAATGAAATGTCTAAGTAAGCTATGTTATTCTTTGCTATAACTGACAAGTCCACATAAGGAGCAGTCGCTTCTAATCTATTCAAAGGTAGGTCAAGAAGAGTGGTGGAAGAGAATTCTGGATAAATGGTTTTCGTTCTAGGTTAATTAGGGGAGGTGGAGGCTTCCTAGTTACCTCCCCAAACGGAGACCATGCGTTTGTTCTGCTGAGCTAAGCCAGGCTTGGCAGAGAAGACTCCTCCACCCCTCTGCCTGGGAGTCCCTGCAGCAGTCTTCTGTTTGCACCTTCATCTTGTACCGCTGCCCTGAGCTCTTCACCTGAGAGGGTTTGAGCCTTGCAGGAATGCGCGCCACCAGCCAGCCTGGTGTTTACCCGCCTCACATCGCGCTGGCGCTTTCCCTCCAGTTTTCTGGTCTCCTCAGCTCAGTTGCCTCAGCTGCTTTCCAGTTTCCAAATTTGTTACCATCTTTGCTCCCAGTTAGTGTGTTTTCTCTGTAAAGATATATATCCTCTTAAAGTCTTCACTGTCATTTTTCTGGGTTTGGGGAAAGAGTGGGGAAATGCACGGGTTGAATGTATCATGTGTGATTGGAAGCCATGGTAACTGAGTTACCTTCACCTCGAAATTTAGTGTTGGTTCACTACTTAGTATTGTTTGATCCTGGGGCCACTACTTAAATTCCATCCTCTTGTTTTATTCAATTAAGGAAATGAGAATAATAATCCTACTTTGCCAGATTATTATGAAAAATAAATGAAATAACATGTAACATGTCCACTACAGTACTAGATACATCTAGACAATAAATGGATACTAGCTACTTCCATTATTAATTACTACCCTGTACTAAGTTAGGCGTTGAACTGAAATTTAGCTTGGGGAACCTAGCGTGGTGCCTGTGTCTCTGTCTGTCTCTCCCTCCTTCCCTCCCTAGCTCGCTGTTCCTTTATTGGTGTTTCTCATTACTGAATTCATTTTTATATCTGGGACCTAGCATAATGCTCAAGCTCAAGAAATATTTATTGAATAATTGAATATTAATCACACTTTTTTTCACTAAGCAAATTGTTTAAAGTCATAAGCCACGGTGACACACACTCAGACTCCTAGAACTCTGAGAGGCTGGGGAAGGAGGAGTACAAGTTTGAGCCCAGCCTGGGCAATTTAGCAGGTCAGCAAGGCCTTACTATTGCCAGGTGGTTCCTCTGGAGATGGCTCACCAGTTAAAAGCATTCCAAGCTCTTCTTGCCTCAAAGAGCTGGATCAGACAAGGTGAAAATGCTGCCAGAAATTTATCTAAAAAATGAGGGGTGAAGGGGTAAGGGCAAAAGTGGCTCCATAGAACAAATTTGTTTTTTGGTTTTTTTTTTTTTTTTTTTTTTTTTGGTACCAGGGATTGAACTCAGGACCATGCGCTTGCAAAGCAGGCACTTAGTCTGCTGAGCTAAATCCCTGGCCCTTAGAACAAATTTGGACCAAACAAAGAGAGGAATGGATAAAAGCAGAAATAAAAGTGCACTGGGCTACCATGAAGAGTCATGACAGCAGGCTCCTCATGCCATCTATGTGCTTTTTTTTTTCTTTTTTTGTCTTTTTGAGACAGGGTCTTACTATACAGTTCAAGCTGGCCTTGAGCTGTGTATCCCAGGCTGGTTTTGAACTTGCAAAGATCCTCCTGCCTCAGCCTCCTGAGTGCTGTGATTACAGGCGTGAGCCAGCACGCCCAGCTGTCATCTGTGTCCTTGTACGTCCTCTACTCTCGTGGGAGCCCACAAGAAGTCCCACATGCAAGATCCTAGGAATTATTTGGCTCTGTCCTGGGATCTTGTAATTGACAGGTCCCACGTATTTCCCAACCAGGTTTGTCACCCCCATCTTCTATATCATTATCTCAAAAGAAAAAATTTAAAAGCCTGGGGATGTACCTCAGTGCAAATGTCCTGGCTTGATCCACTGTGCAAAAGAAAAAAATCATAATATAATTTAAACTAACACACAAAAAACAACATAAGCCTGCAATTAATCCCTACTGTAAGTGCAGTTTGGATACTTGATAAAAATAATTTTTAGAAAATATTTTAACATAATATTTAAAAATATAAAATGTGATCAAACCATACAGTGAATGTTTAAATAAAAATATTTATTACAGCGAAAGACAAACTGCCATTAATCGCCCTCAAAAATACTCCCTCTCACTTTGAACACACTTATCCTGTTGTGCTCCCACATTCTGTAGCAGTTCTGGAAGTCATCTTTTGTGAATTCTTTATGAGGTGTGATCAAAAATTCAGTGAATGCTGCTGCTAAGTGACAGCCAGCGGAGAGGCAGCTCGTCCGCTTTATTCACTCGATCTGATGCTGAGATTCTGGCTCTTCACTGAAATTAGAATGAAAGGTGACTATTTTGGGCTGGTGCTTTGTTTTGTTTTGTTTTTGGTACTGGAAATGGCACTCAGGACCTCGTGCTTGCCAGGCAGGTGCTTGTGCCACTGAGCTACATCCCCAAAAGGAAGCCATTTTCAGTCAGTTCAGGACATCAAGGCAGCCGTAGCAGTGCAGCTAAAGACACAAAAGAACTTCTAGGATCCTTCAGAAAGCGACAAGAATGATGGGATAAGTGTGTTCAAAGCAAGGGGAAGTATTTTAAGAGGGATTGATGATGAGGTGTCTTTTACTGTAATAATTTCACAAATTTAAAAATTCATTGTATTTTTAGCATATAGCATATGCATAAAAACTAACTGGAATGTGTCAGATTTTTTGTATATGCATATAAATAGAAAAATGTGCATATCAACATGTGCTAATACCAATTAAAAGTCATCTCATAGTCATTCTGTTTCATCAACCCACTTAGTTACGCTTGGTCTTTGGCATTTCAGTAATGTTATCTTGTGCTACAGTGAAAGTGCCCTTTATGTCTTGTACCACCACACAATTTCCTGGCTGCCATCCATGGTTAGTTAACAAATGGCTGTGCTTCACCATATCTGAGTCCCTGTAAAAACAAGTCTTCACATTGAGTTTCACATAATGAACTTTATAAATTGGAACGGCTGATGTAATCGGTAAAGGGGAATATTTCATGTTTAAATGAAACTGGCTGTTTATCAGCTACTTGATATTTTAGTGTTGTTTTGAATTGCAAATTCAGATATGGTGGTAAAATTAACTTTCTAAAATAGGTTGTAGTTTGTACTGATTCTTTTGCACAAAAGTGTCACATAAGAATGACATTTTGCTATGGCTATGTTTGTTTTTTACTGTATTTTGAAGATCTATACTGTTTTTACATGAATAATTTTTAGAAGTACTACTAAAAAGAGTAGTATTTCTAAGAGGAAAATATTATGGGTGGATATTTTTTAAGCACTACAGAGAAGAGTAGAATTTCCCAAAACTGCTGAATTCTTAACCAATATAAGAAACAAATTGTGCGTTGAATGAATTCTGGCTTTATTGATAAAATATAAGTGGCTAGATACCAATTTGTTTAGAAAACTCTTATTTTAATTAAATTAAGTTTCTAAGAAACAGTGACTTTCAAACATTCTTCACGGACTCTGCCGCATGTTTGTAGTTTTCATGTAATAAAGCTTCTTTCAAGTAATTACTTGGGTCCAATGTGAATCTTAAGAGAGTAATCATTAAGAATCTGAATGTCTTCTTTCATGTTTTCACACTTAAGATCTTCAGTATTTTGTGTTCTTCAAAAAAAAGTTTAATGTTTGCACATTAAAGTGAGCATAGAGTTTATGTTTAATTTTAATAGGTGTAGCCTGGCATGGTGGCACATGGCTGTAATTCCAGCACGTGGGAGGCTCAGGAAAAGAGGATGGCCATGAGTTCAAGGCCAGCCTGGGCTACGGAGCAAGACCCTGTCTCAATCAAGCAATCAATCAATCAATAAAATTATGTAATAGACTTAATGTCTTAAAAAGCAATCCCTTTGAGGGCAGGTAGTATTTTTCCCTCTTTTTATTGTTTGCCATGAAGAAATGACTTTTTAAGCTATTATTTTTGTGATTCTGAGAGATTCTAGATAACTATTTAAAAGATGACTTAGTCTGGTTAATTTGCTTTCTTCTGAAGTATTTCTGTTTCAGTTATCTACAGAAGAGGCTCCCTCAAATATAGTTGCTTAAAACAAAGGTCATATTTGCTCATCATTTGCATCAAGGTGGTTGCAGGGAGACAGCTTTCCGGTGTTCGCGACGGTCAATTGTATGACTGATTGATTGGCATGTGGTCTGATGAACCAGGACCTGGAATGACTGGGTCTCTTCTCCGTGTGATTCCTCTGGCAAGGTAACTGGACTTCTGCCTCGCAGTTCAGGGCTCCTGAGAACCCAAAAGTCAGCAGCTGCAAAGCTTTACTAAGTTTTACGCCTGGAACTGGCAGATGTTACTTCTGCCACATCCTATTGGTTACAGCTAATCACAGGCCAGCCCACTTTTAGTTATAATATGTTCTGAATTTTTATGAGCAGAATACTTATTTTTCTGTTAATTAGTCTTTGTCTTTTTGAAGAAACAAAAACTTTTCCTATTTCCCTTCAAATATCTCAAGCACTTTCCCTGGTTTAATTCTGGTCTTACTTGAGTTTGCCCTCTAGGAGTTCTTCAAAATGGGTCTGTTTTATGAGGAAATCTGTTTTATGGGTGGGAAGCCTAAGCAAGCTAGAGGCAGAGAGAGCAGTTTAAGGACTCACTCACTCCCCTAGCTGTGCAAGTGCCTCTTTAAATTTTGCATTGTTGGCCAGATGTGGTGGCACAAGCCCATAATTCCAGCACTCGGGAGGCTGAGGCAGGAGGATCACAGCACGTTTGATGCCAGCCTGAATTACAAAGTGAGAGTCTGTCTCAAAAAAACAAAACAAAACAAAACAAAACAAAACAAAAACGTCTGGCATTCTTATATCACCCATCTTACTCTTGGCCCTGCTACCATTTTGATATTCTACGAACTGTTTCACATGGACACCTTTGATCTTTCTTCAGTTTTTAAATATTTATCCTCATTATTTCTTCAACTATTTCTTGTATTTCTTTTGAATTCCAAGGTTCGTACTTCTACCTTCCATGGTGCTTAGCTTTTCTCTTTTTATTTATTTCCTGCCATCTCTTTCTTATTCTTTCTAGTTTGTGAATATTATTTAGCTCATCTATTTTTTAAATTTTAACCGTTGCTTTTTTTATTCTAACATTACATGAGGGGTCATTTTATGAGCTCTTAACTATTGCCTCATATTAATTATACCTTCTACTTTGGGGGATTTTTTATGTTTATTTTAAATTTTTGGTGTATTAGTCTAGTATTTTGCATCACATAGCACATAGTAAAATTTTCTTTCTCTTACAGAGTGTGTAGTTTATCATAGGTCATGCCGAGTTCTGTGTGAGTGAAACGTTAATATCAAGATCTGGTTTGTGTGTCTCTTGGTGAATTTAAGAAAAGAAAACGAGATTCAGGCTGGAGAGCTTTAGACATCACCAAAACAGTTTTGCCCATTGCCAGTTGCTATCAGTCAACCGCAGTCAGTCACCTAGTCAAGAATCTCTGCCCCCGCTAGCACATGCCCTCCTTCAATTGTTTGAAGAGACTTCTGAGAGATGGCTGCTGGAGGAACAGTGGAGTAGATTCCCAAGGGGGCAGCACATACCCGTTTTCATCAGTTCCCTATCCGGGAGGGACTTCTGTGGGCTTCTGATGTTACTATGTTGACAACAGACGGTCAAGCAGTTAGTGACTGCCTGTGGCCCTGTGGCAAGCACTGGGTGTTTCCAAGGCAAGGTAGAGTAAAGTCATGAGTGTATTTTAAAATCTGTCTCCCAGCCTACTTTCTTGGCTACATCTGAACCTTCCTAACTTCCAGTCCAAGCTGCCACTAACCCTGCATGCTAGTTTGCCAAACTCTTCACACAAGGTTGCTAAAAGCAATGGATTTCTCATCATTGTTCGATAGGCCCCTGGAGTCTAGTTTTCTTGTCCCTTCTGTGGTTTCCCCAGGACACAGCTGAGGTGGCCCTTAGCTAGCTTTGAAGTCTCTTTGTAATTTGACCTCAGCATCCTACAGACTTTATAATATATTCCCTAAGCTTCACGATTCTGAAAACAAATTACTACTTTTTTAGGAGGAAAATGAATCTCAGTAAAGTGATTTTTCTAAAGTCACATGGCTACAAAAATATGGTAAAGCCAGAATTTGAAAACATGCCTACTGAAGAATCTGACCACCGCCATCCTGCTCTGAGCAGAGCCCACGTTACAACCCTTCTCCAGCTATGTTTTCACACTTGCTGCAGATGTATCACCATGGGTAGATAAGGACCACCAAGCACAGTAATTCCCAGGCAATATTCAGCCCTGTTCTTGCCAAACAATATGTAACTCCCTGTAAGCCCCCAAGCCGGGTCCAGGTGCACAGCCACAGCGCCTTTCTGCTAAACCCTCCCCCTTGAAAGTCCCATTGTGACCTTTTCTTTCCACAGCTCTCCTTTTTTAGGCTCATAACCCCAGAAAGACATTATTTGCCCATATAAGAGTCTCTAGTGCAAGAAGAGTCCCTCTTGGGTTTGTTCTGAAATAAACCTGTCGTGCTGAGCTGATATCCCTGCTGCTTTTCCTTTTTGTCCGAACACCTTTTACCAACCTCTTGCCTTCGGAGGCAGGGGATGTGTGTAGCTCAGTGGTAGACTATTTGTCTAACATGAGGCAGGCCCTGGGTTCAAGCCTCATTACTGAAAGAAATAAGCAAACCATGCTGTGGGTACTCCATTAACCCCGCCCGACCAATGCTTTATCTAGAGTTGCTTCATTTTTATCTCAGAAGTCATCAAACTATATTCCTCCAAACACTAATGCTTAGTGAGGTGACATATGATATTCATCTAAAAATGGTAGTTTTTTCTCAATTTGCAAGGGGAAAAATATAAATTATAGACAGAATTTTCTCAATGTTGTATTTTATTAAATCCTCAACACCAGCTGTTCTTTGTGTACTAGCAAGTCCTTAAAAAGTTGACTATTATTTAGATAATGAGTTTTAAGTAGCTGATCTCAATTAGAAGTAAACAAAATTATATCAGTTAATATTTTTTCTAACTGTAGAATTTTTAACTATCATATAATGTATAAACATTTGATACTCATCATTCTTGCTAGTGAAATTAATTTGTATCAATATGTGAGTATCAGCCGGGCATGGTGGCCCACTCCTGTCATCCCAGCACTCGGGAGGCTGAGGCAGTCACATCGTTGCAAGTTTGAGACCAGCCTGAGCTACAAAGTGAACTCAAGGCCAGCCTCAACTGTATAGTGAGACCCTGTCTCAAAAAGACAAAAAAATAGTGAATCAGTTTTAATTTATGAATGCTTAGTAGTATAAATTTACTAACATTTATCTTGCATATGAATTATGGCTTATTTTAAAGGTGTGATGTTTGAATTCAATTTTATTTCATTTTTAATAGTTAATATAGGAATATGGCACAAAATTCAAATGATAAAAATGGATATACAATGAAAAATAAATCTAGCTGTCTGCCTCTGTTCAGTAACCCAATTCTCTCCCTTTCAGTGACCAATGTTACCATTTTCTTTTTATCATTCCATAGACATGCTAGATATATGATTATTTAAAAGTGAAGTTAAAGTTTTTTCCTTGACAGAATTTCTTCATTAACTTTGTTTGATTGTCAACATCAATTGGAAATTGCTCTGATTATCTAATGAGATAATCAGAGCAGGCAATGGCCTGCTAAAAGTAAAACTACAGCAAATTCTTGAAATTAAAAATGTTAAACATGTATATCAGAGAGATCAGTGTAATGAACACCTGTATACTCATCATTCAGATTGAAGTTACTCAAAAATGATTTTAAAGGACTGCATACTTGTGGCAAATGTCTTAGGTCACTGAGTGAAACGAAGCATTATGTGTTCTACTACAGTTTCAGCAGTCCATGGTCTTCCAATTCATTCCGTAGCACTGCTGGGAACAACTTTAGTGTGGGATTCCTTGTCCACTACCTTACTGCTTGGCCACAACTACAGATCCAACCTAAAATTTCTCATATTCTTTCTAGGAATAAAAAAATTAGTTGACAAACAAATTATACTTATGTTTTTCTAAAACTTATCTGTATCTATGTAAAAGAATCTAACATATTAAGGTCAATAGCTTTTTAATACCATTATGTTACTATTAACATTAGTTTAAAATACAAATCATTCCACATGTGGGGCTAATTTGGTTGTTCTGACTTGGTTCTTTTCATGGAGACAGAATGGTATATCCATTATATTTATCATCTGTGTATAGGTAAATAACCTCACATACTTGAATTTCATTTGGGGCATGTTTATAAAGAAAAAACATTAAGAATGTCATATTTCTATAGATAAATTAATTATTTCTTGGTTTCAAAAAAAGTATTTTCTTTTTCTTAGTTCCGCTTGCCTGTCCAGATGTAACAGCAGAACTTGAAAATAATTTTATAGAATACATCTCTTTCATACATCAATATGATGCTAGGAATTCTCCCAATGAGCCTGTCCGGGGAAAGGTGAGGCATTATTTAGAATTATTTAATACTTCACAACACATTTATGGTAGAACTTTAAGTCTTTTCAAATTATAATAATCTTCATAAAAGTATATTTAAACCAACAAACATAGTCATTTGTAGGATAGAATCTCAGCTACATCCCATTGTAAAAATCAAGGAATGATATCATAATTTTGAATCAGATTTTGGAGACTTGGTTTACTTAAATTATTGAAATTATTTGACTAAGATAATATCAAAGCAATTTGATAAATTTTTTGTGTGGCAGGAGATTTATACAAGGTTTATAAAGCCAAATGGAAATGAATAGTCCGTTGTTGGATTTTTTCACCTACAGATGTTTGCTTTCATATTTCGTTATAAATAGGCCTTTTGTTGGAACTAATAGACATTTGGAATGCAATCATAAATTCTTAGGTTTATGAATTGTTTCTGTTATATCCATAGTAACTTACACAGCAAGAAAAAAATTTAATATAAATCTTATACAATCCAAATGACAGAAAAGTTGAGAAATGGAAGATAATGAAATGATGCTTTTTTGAATTTCTGCTTCTTCTCCTTCCTGCATTTATTGGTGCATACTGTTTTGTAATTTGTTTACAAGGTTCATGAATAATTACTGTGGCGGCATCTGTAGCTTTGGACTAAGATGACAGCTAGTGAAGAGGCAGAATTAAGTGCTTGCATAACAGGACTGGAGCTACCCCATGAACTCAGCTCCATCTTGCAGCAGTTTGTGTCCCCCAGTTAATGTCAACTTTGTTTTCCTTTCCAGAGACACGGAGCTTTTGTGCAGAGAGAGATAAAACCAGGGAGTAGGCCAATAGTTCCTACGGGAACAGAGGTATTATTGAATGCTCCGGGGTCATGTTCATCAGAACAGTCCAAAAAAACAGAGAAAGGAAATTCAGCGGAAAGCAGAATGATCTCACCAGGTCTCTGCCAACAAAATTCCCAAGAGCTGTTAAGAGACTTAAAACTCACTTATCAGAAACAGACGGCAGATAGACAGCCAAGTCACACCCAGAAGCCCTGAGAGAAAGAAGAAAATTGCAGGCATCTTTCAAACAACTGTAGCACATTCTCTTCGCACCAGGCACAAGCCTTTAAATTCACCAATAAAAAATGAAGATAAGTTATCTTCTTCAGACAGAAACACTATCCCTGGAATGTAGAGAAATTTCATAATCGTTATTCAGGGGCTGGCACTTGTTTTTGTTATTAAAAAGCTCAAAATAATATAGTTTACATGAAGGAAAAGGGAAAAAAGACAAACCCAGGTTTTAATAGTGATATCTGATAAGATAGATTATAAAACATTATTGCATATCACTTATAAATAAAACAACTTTGTTTGCATATGATAAACATTACTAGCAAATATAAACTTTTAAAGGAGCAGCTTTATCAGTCGTTAGCTAGAGTTCTGAAATGAAAATAAACTAGGTTTAGGATGTTGGCTCCACATTATATGAGCTATTTAACTGGTGGGAAGTTACTTAACCTCCATAGACTTCAGTTTTCTCATCTGTAACATTAGGAAAACAGAAATTTTGTAAGATTTTTCATCATGAAATTATGTATAATGATCAGTTGTCAATCTAATAATTATCACTATTACTAAAATTTAAATTTAAGGATTATGTTCTATAAGTTTTCCTCCTTATTTTAAAACTTACAACTCCTCTGTATGCAATTAAGCGTGCAAAAATCTAAAAATCATTTGTCAGTACATGACACATATACACATTTAACTCAAAGGTGATGGATACTTAGCATATCAAAAATATTTCCCAAATTTTTTCCTATTTTATTGATTTCTACTGCTAATTCAACCTACTATTTAATCAGTTTGGTAAAGATTAATTCTACCAGTTACTTCATTTGATATGTTTGATATGCTATGATGTATCCGCTATAAGATATGTTATGTTGCATGCAAGTTGAAGTGGAATACTTCTCTACTTAAAGAATGTAAATTTCCATGGCAATATATCAGTTTCTTACTATTTTCTGTGATATTGATAAGGCTCTGCTATACCTTTATCCTTTTATCCTCGCTCTACTTAAGAATTAACATACTACAAAAAAGTAAGTGCCATTAATGCAATCTATTTGTGTGTCAGAGACTTCTAGTTCTTACAACATGGCAAAATAAAGCTAATAGTGAACCTCTTCTATTTGAAATCCTTTAAAATGATAAATAAAATAGCTGAACAACAAAATATATACCCAAGCTCAAATAATAAAACTTTCATGTTCCAAAATAATTCAGTGGTAGAGCACTTGTCTAGCATGTGCAAGGTTGTGGGTTTAATATCCAGTACTGCAGAAAGCAGGGTGGAGGGGGCCTTGCTGATATCTATCATCTATCTATTTCTTAGAGATCTTTCCTAATCAATACATGCAGACTATCTTTTTACTTTATAGCATTACAATCTTCCATGGTATAGAAGAGCCTTGCTATATAGCTGGAACAAATAGAATGCACATTTTGATGTGGGGAAAAGAAAAAGGAAATGTTGAGAGCAAATTTATAAAAGGATAGGGACTTGAATTTTAGTGCACATCAGAAAAAAAATGAAACTATGACCTCCAAAGTAGAGACAGAGAAAGAACTGAAGCCTGCATGATGCTAAAACTGACTGGCCTATCAATAAAAAGTACACTACATTCTACTTGCAACCAGGAAAACAGCAAGAAATCTTGTCTCTGCCTGGAGCTATAGATAGTGAATAAACTCTTTGTGAGAAATTCAAACTCTAATCTTTTTTTTTTTGTTTTCAGGAATCAAACTCAGGACCTTGCACTTGCTAGGCAGGCACTTGTGCCACTGAGCTATCTCCCTGGCCCTAAAACCCTAACCTTGTGCCACATTCTGGTTTGGAATATAATTTTACATGTAGGACTCCTCCTAAGATACATAATTAGCATAAAAATTCTACTTGTGATACTTCTGAGGTGTCTGATAAAAAACAAGTACAAAGCCCCATAGAGAGATATTTCCATGATTCACAGAAAAAACAATCTCTACTAAAGAGAAAATTACAAATCATGTAAAGAAGAAAAACTGCATAAGTCTGCATTAAAAGAATAGTTAAAGTCTCAAAACTAGAAATAATAAAATTAAAACACTTTTGATTTAGAAAGATCCTTCTTTTTTTCTTTCCTTTCTTTATGTGTTTGCATGTGGTTCTGGAGCTTATATGCAGAGCCTCTCACATGCTAAGCACATGCTCTACCACTGGACTCAGTCCCCAAAGCTTCTTATCTTTCTTGCATTCTAGGAAATTTTGTGTTGCCTTTCCTGTTATTTCTCCTCCATTTCATTTTTTCTCTTCTTTTGCAACAGCTATCACCTGAATGTTAGAACACTTGAGTCCATCTTAGAAGCCTTGTAATTTTCATTGTCTTTCTATGGCACTTTATGCTAAATGAAGCAAGAATTCCCTTGATACTGGCTTTCTGCTAATTTGCTTTTCAGCCATGTCTATTCTTATGCCAGACTAGCTATTAAAATTTAAAGAGACCATCTATTGAACCTTGAATATTTTTAAGATCTATATACTCTTCCTCAGTATCTAGGACTTTTGCTATATTATAGATATGATAGCCCCTCTTATTCTACATTGAATATTGTAGTTATGTTGAATGCCTTTTGTTTGTTCCCTTAATTCTGTTAATCTTTGTTGAAGGTGATGCCTCATGCGCTTGGTATTACACTTTTCCCCAAATATTTGGTGGTTCTTGGTTGTATAGTCTTCTTTGATTATGAGGTTTCTAGATCATTATCAGTATAATCTGTTTCTATTTACTATAACCTGACTTTGTGTTGCAATATGCAGACACATGGGATCTGAGGACAATTTGACTGATGGACTCTTTGATCCTCCTGGGCAGGAGCTGCCTTGCCTCTTTCTTTCTGTGGTATGAGTCAGTTTCTGGCATTAGCTGCCCATTATTTAACACAAGCAGGAGCACAAAGAGAGATGGCTTATTTCTAGCTGGAAATGTGTTGGACCAGAATAAACAGAGTATTTCTCAGCTTCCCTTGCAGCTAGGTTGACCATTTGACTATTCTGAGATATACCCAAAACAGTATGTATTACTTCCAAAAATACCTTGGAAGGAAAAAGATAAGCCCCTCTCTGTATTTTTTCCCTTCCTAAGCTGGATTGTAGATGTAACAGTTTAAGGTTTCGCCATTTTGCTGAAAAGGAGTAATAATAAAATGGAAGGTTTGGTCCTCTGACATCATCAAATACCACCTGGTGACTTAATTTGTGTGAGAAAAAAATAAAGCTCCAGTGGGGAGGGTTCATCACTTGTAGCAGAATATAGTCACATATAAAAAGAAAAACCTTATCAGAGATAAAGTACATTCCTACTAGATAATCTTAAAGTTAGTAGACTTTTCATCCATTAAATGCAAGAATATCTTAGAGTAGTATAAAAAAAGGTGAAGGCAATAATGGTCAACTCAGAATTTCTTACTAAAGTAAACTATAAATAAGGGTAGCCGGTATGGTGGTATACTCCTATAATCTCAGCACTTGGGAGGCTGAGGCAGGAGAATTGTTTGAAAGTTTGAGACCAGTCTGGGCTACAAAGAGAGCCCAAGTCCAGCCTGAACTGCATAGCAAGAAGACAAAAAAAGACTCAAAAAGACAAAAAAAAAAGAATAACAATAAAAATATAGGCATTTTCATATATACCCAGAATAATAATAATACCAAACACTTACATAATACACTTGTATAAGGCATATTATTCTAAATGCTTTATATAATTTAGCTCATCATGCAGAAAATATTCCTCAGATGTAGATGCTTTTCTATGAAATAGCATTAATACTATTACTAATGCAATTGTAGTAATAATACTATTATTATGAAACTAATATACAGGGAGGCTAAGTACTTGCCCAGGGTCACATGTAACCAAATTGGGATTCAAGTCCAGGTATTATACTCCAGACTTATACCTTATTGATATCTTACACTATCTCTATGACTACTAGGATTGCCTACCCACAGATTTTCACCAAAGTAACTACCAAAAGATGTCATTTAAGATTGATATTAAATCTGGACAAAAAAATAGGTTGTAAGAAAAACAAAACAAATCCATAATTTATGTTGATTTATGTTGAAAGAGTAAAAATACTCTTTCATGAAATGATCCAGGTAATAGTTGCTGGAGATTATTTTTCTTGTAGTTCTTTATTTGGCAAAAGAAAATATTTGACAACTCTCCATCATTTCCTCCAAAAATTTGGAAATTTTCCTGGTCTGTGAAATCCCAGTCTGGAAATTATTGGTCCTAGTGATTGCGCAACAAAGATTTTTAAAAAATTTTTTTCCTTTAACAGAAAAAAACCCAGATTTTCAAGATTTATTGCAAGTGTGTCATACAAAAAATATATTTATTGATAGTAGAATGGAGGCATTTGTGTTCACAGTGTTAAGAGGACAGGCTGTATGAAACCCTTAAAATCAGTGTATTAGGGGCATGGCACCCCTCAAGGAGACGCTATGTAAGTGACAATATAAGAAAAAATAAAAGGAGAAAAAAACATCCTCCCACTAGAAAAGTTCATTGCCAATTTATTAAGACTTATGAAGAGAATGTTTTGGCTGATAAAATACATCAAGATGATATTTCAGCCACAAAGATAGAGCCCAGTGCTGTAATGTCAGTGTGGCTTTGCCCGTGTCAACATGGATTTTGCAAGAGAGAGATCATTTAACTGTAATACTTTATTATAACACTTCTTCTAATTGCTTTTCAAATTATCTTTTAAATACTGTACATTGAAAAACCTAATACTTTCATTCCTCAGTGTTCACAGGTCAATACCTAGGACTCCCACAGATAAAATCCAGATGCTCAAATACTTTATATAAAATGGTATGGTAGGGCACTGGGAAACCAAGCAAGCAGCTCGCCACCCTGGTTAAGTGGCTATGGTCTGGCAAGCTGTGGCCACCCCAGGGCGAGAAGCAGCAGCATCTCCTGAGATCCGCACCATGTTGGAACTCAGGGCACTGGGAAACCGAGCAATCAGCCTGCTGACCTGGTAGATGGCTGTGGCCTAGCAAGCGGTGGCCACCCCAGGGCAAGAACCACCAACTGCTCCTGAGACCCACTCCATGTTGGAACTTAGGGTGCAGGGAAACCAAGCAACCAGCAACCAGCTCACCTCCCTGATAAGCAGCCGTGAGCCTACCGGCAGGCGCACACTAAAAGTCAAACATTCCATCTGCCCCTTACCCTCCACCAATAGCAAGTGGGAGCCAGAGATCTGAGCATCTCTTGGAAGGTTGACCATATGCAATATAGCAAATAAGGGAGATTTCCTTCTACCATCTCTTTGAAGGCACATATTTTTATCACTGTTTTGCTTTGTTCTGATTAATGATATTGCTCTATTCAATATTCTGTTTTGATAAGTTCTATAATGTTCTGTATTTCCTTTGATTTTGCTATACCTGATTGAAAGAACAACTATTATGAAGATAACAAGATATACAGTGGTACCTATTACTGTTATCCCGGTAACCTGCTGTGAAGTTCTGTACCAATTTCACTTGTCTCAATTGGCTTTGTTCTGTCTTGTTCTGTTGTATTTTACTACCTTCAAAATAATAAAAAAAAATTTTAAATGGTATAGTATTTATATATCACCTTTGTACATCCTCTTGTAGACTTAAATCATCTCTAGATTACTAATACTACTTAATACAATGTAAATGCTATATACATAGTTGTTATATTGTATTGAGGAAACAACGATATGAAAATTAAGTCTGTCCATGTTCAATACAGCTGTAGTTTTCTTTTTCAAATATTTCAAATATTTTTTATCCATGGTTGGTTGAACCCACTTTGGCAGAACCCATGAATACACAGGGATGATTGTATGGCATTTTACTTTTTAATTTAAGTAACATTGAAGCTCACATAATTTCCTCATTATCAAGTCAATGTATTACACTAGGAGACACTCCCAAACTGGTCCCCAGAGTTCCTTGCTCTCTGTTTCACAATCACAAGCTGAAGAAACTTATGATCTAACATGGTTTGCACAGCTAAAATATTAATCATAACAATAACAGAAGTTAAATTTCTAGGTTTAGTTCTTTAGTAAAAACAAGTTAGCATGGGGTAAGTTTTTGTTTTTAATTGCTTTTGTTTTTGTTTCTTGATAGTGGTAGCAGGAGCAGATTATTTAACTATGGTAGGACGTGGGTATAGTGGGAAGGTATATATATATATATTTGTTCTAGGGATCAAACTCAAGACCTTGTGCTTGCCTAGCAGGCACTTGTGCTGGTGAGCTAAACACCTGGCCTGGGAAGATATTTTTTAAAGTAAGACTTTAAGTTGACATTTTCTTTAAAGTCCTTTCTATGGCTTGTAATATCCAGTATGCAATTTTGTGTCCAATAATACTTACATGAAATATCACTGAGCTAGAAGGACAAACGGAAAGGGGCAACAACATACATCCATTTGACTCAGGTAGTTCCTTTCTGAGTATCTTCACAGAGCTAGAATCATCATGTTACAGTGATACATGTACACCTGTGTTTACAGCAGCACAATTTACAGTAGCTAAATCTTAGAAACTGCCTATGTGCCTATCAACAGCTGAATAGATAAAGAAACAAAGGGGTACTACTCTGCCATAAAGAAGGATAAACCTGAGGCATTTGTAGGTAAATGGAATAACCTTCAGAACAAAGTTAACAAATAAATCAGACACAAGTTTAGACATCATGATGTTTCTCATGGGGAAAACCCAAAATATAAACAGAAAAAAATGGGTAAATAATATGGATAGATAGTATATAGATAGTAAAAAGTAAGGAGGTATTTTTCAAATGGGATGGGGAATAAGATTGAGGGAGGGGTAGAGAAGGAAGAGAAAAGGAATTTTGATGGCCTATTCTGCGTATCATCTCCTCTCCAAGCTCTGAGAAAGCAGCGTCCCTGCAGCATCCTCACCAGCACTCACCAAGGACTGGGGAACCTTGTCGCCCTAACCCTGCTCCAAGACTGGGAAGCAAGAGGGACTAAGCAAACGAACATGGCTGCTGAGTCCGCCCAGCCACCTGTGTTGGCATGAGTCACCACTGAACACTCCACATCAGTCCTGGGTCTGCCTGAGTCACCATGGAGCACTCTGGGCTCACCCGAGTCTGCCTGGTTTCTCAAGTTTGTCTAATGTCTGCCAGAGTCCCTGTCTGACACCCAGCAGTGTTTCCAGAACCACCTGAATCTCCACCTGGTACACTGAGCTTGCTTCAAACTCCACCCAGCACCTGTTAACCTGCACACCCCTGGATTCACCGTAGTCTGTCTGGAAACCTGCATCAGTCCTAAGCAGCCTGAGTGTCTCTAGTGCCCCAAGCCTGCCTGGGTCTCCACTCAATGCCACATCCTCTGTCTCTTTTCTGAGTGTACAGGGTCTCCACCTGGCACCCCACATCAGTTCCAGAAGCATCTGGATCTCCACTGAGTTTCCTGGGCCTACCTGAATCTCCACCTGACACATCAGGCCAATCTCATGGCTTGCTGGTATCTCTGTCTAACCCCCACCACTGGTCCCAGGCCTACCCAAGTCTCTGCCTGGTGCCTATGCCCAACTGAGTCTTCACCTAGTGCCCAGTGCCCTCCGTGGTCCTTCCAGAATTTCTGTCTGATGTCTTCCATCAGTCCTGGGCCCACCTAGGTCTCCAGTTAGCATAACGGGCCCACCTGAGCCTCTGCCTGATTTTTGAAACTATTCTTGCATCAACCAGAGTCTTCATCTGGTACCCAGCACTGGCCCCAGACCTTGGGGAGTTTATGCCAGTTGCCTCAATCCTGCTCGAGTATCCACCCAGTGCCAGTGCCCCATGTCCTCCTTGGGCCTGGCAGGGTCTTTGTCATAGCAGCCTGCATCACCCCAGGCCCACTTGAGCCCCTACTTAGTGCCCCAGGCCTGGTTTCAGCTCCACCTGTGCCTTCAGGTGGCCCCCACATGCAACAGGGTCTCCAGCTGGCACACAGCACTGGTCCTAGGCCCTTCTGAGTGTCTATCTGATGCCCTAGACTGCTTAAGTCTCCTCTCAGAGCCCAGAACCCCTTTCCCTCCTGGGGCTGCCTGATCTGTGCCTGCCACTCTAGGCCTACCTGAGTCTCCACCCAGTGCCCACAAACTCCTGCACCCATCTGAGTCTCAGCTTGGCCTCCCATATCTGACAAATCTACAACTCTGAGTGAAAAGAGTCCCTAAACCAAGACCAGGGTTGGGATCAGATTCTGCCTGCTGGCTGGAGGGAGGAACCTTGAAAAGAGGGGAAATTCATATGACTGCCATGCAAGAAGACCTCAAAGCAAGAAGGGAATTGCGTAGACAGAGACTGCATGGCACATGGAATACAGAGGAATTGCAAGAACGGAGCTTGTCGAAACATTTGAACTGGGTCTCCACTGGATCTTTGCTGTTAATTTGCGCTCTCTCTCTCTCTCTCTCTCTCTCTCATTCACTCTCTCTCTTTCTCTCTGCATTGGTAGTTGTCATTTTCTCTCCTCTCCCAGTCTTTTTGTGCAATTCAAACATTTTTAGATATACAACTTTTTTGTTTCTTGTACTTAAAATTCCTATCAAGTTTTTTTTATTATAGTACACTTTTTCTCAGTCACTCTGTTTTCTCTCTGCATCTTTATTCTATTCTGCCTCTTTATTCTGTTCTTTTTATTACTAACCTTCTGCCTCTTTATTCTATTCTTTTTTCTCTTTTTTTAAATCTTACCTACCCCTTTGTCTTCCTCAGCTTCTTCTCCACTTTACAAGTGCACGAATGTATCAGCAGGCTGTGACAACTTTGTTGTCGTCCTCAATTCCAAGTTACATCTCCTTCCCCCTAGGTCTCCCAAAAGTATCTTCTCTAAACCCTCAACACTAACCCTGCATCGCAAACATAAATACTTCCAATAGAATCTTCCCCCTTATCCAATTTTTACCTATTATCATTTGTCCTACTACCTGTCCCCCTACTGACTCTCATACCTCTGTCTTATATCCTCTATTTTCACTCTACAGCTTAGACTATAATAACCATAGAGTATAGATTATAAAGAGCATAGATAAAGGTTATACGTGTGAATGCAGAGTATAAAACCTATAAGCAATGTATGGTCAGATTTGTTCATGTTCTCATCACCAGTAGTAATTCCTTCTTCACAACACAGTACCAGACCCAAAATCGTTTAAAGAGGTGAAAAGGTGAACACTATCTCTGAACAAATAAAGCAGTGAAAAGATCATCCAAAGACAGACTCTTACTAAAAGATCCTCATATCAACCAGTTTCTCCTACTCTTCCTAGACTGCAACCTTCAGCTCCAAAAGGAAAAAAATACATACATTTTTATATACATGCACACAAGAACGGGGAGAAATGGCAACAAAATACCCCAGTCCCCCACCCCTTCCAAGGGCACCAATGGAGAGCAAAGCAAATACAATGTATCAGAGCTCTATGAAAAGTTTAAACGAGATAAATTTTCAAGTTTGAAGATTACATGATCCAAAAGTTTATAATCCAAAGATTTTATGATCAAAATACCCAATATAAATGTGGCAGAAACAAAAAATTGGAAGAGCTGATCTTTTGATCAGTTCAAAACATGAATGACAAGTTCACCAAAGATATAGAATCCATTAAAAAGTATCAGACAGAAATACCAAAAATAGTGGCTGTGCACCCTCCAGCAGCAGGCGGAACCCCAACATGCACGGGGCAAACTTGGAACTCTGCGCCCAGGCAGTAAGACCATGCCCTGAGTCTGAAACCAGCCCAAGGCACGCGAGAGGGATTGGCAGGCCTAACCAGACTATGCTCGGCGAACCCCAGGCAGCCAGCTGGCTGGGAACCCACCAGGGCCCTGACTGCGCGCACTCAGGCAGAGGCGGTGGCAGAATCCCAATGTGCACTGGGCAAACTTGAAACTCTGTGCCTAGAGGAACCTTGGACTACAGCAGACTGTTTGTGCTAGCTTGAAGGGAGATTAAGTGACTGTCTCACCGTAACAAGACCTAAGCTGGCTCCAGTCAGTGTGGTGAGTATGCCCCTAAAATAGAAGTGTATAGTAGCTAAATAGGGCCAGTAGTAAAGCTCCCTCAAACTAACTGTAAGACATAAAAACAGAATACTAAAAGCTGTTAAAGAGAAAACACAAGTCACCTATTGAGGAAAGCCCATTAGAATCACAGCAGACTTTCAGCACACACCCTCAAGTCAAGACGTGATTGGAATGAGATATTTCAAGCCCCGAAAGAAAACAACTTTCAACCCAGACTGATGTACCCAGCAAAATTTTCATTCAGATTTAATGGAGAAATAAGATACTTCCATGACAAAGAACAACTGAAGAAATTTATGTCCACCAAACCAACCCTAGAAAGAGTGTTGAAAGACATACTAGACAGAGATAAAAATGACTACAATCCCCAGAACAACAGAAAGAAACCACCAGGTAGGACGAGCAATTAAATAACGAGAAAAAGCAGACAGCAAACTCTTGGGACATAACATGGCAAAGTTGAGCCAGTACATATCAGTGATATCTATAAATGTAAATGGCCTCAATTCAACTATCAAAAGAAATAGGTTGACAGAATGGATCAAGAAACAGAATCCCACAATATGCTGTATACAAGAAACACATCTGACCCAAAAGGAAACTCATAGATGTTTCAATAGGTTTCAACCTATTGAAACCTGTGGGATGCAATGAAAACAGTCTTAAGAGGGAAATATATAGCAATAAATAGTCATATCAAGAAAAATAGAATGAATGGCCCTGAAGCAAGGCCAGCAGATTGCTTGTAGCTACTGGTTTCAAACAGGAGCCTAAAGGGAATTCTTTCTGTGGTCTGTTGGCCATTTCAGAACTTTGGAAATGGAATGGTCAATTCATCAGAAACACAACATATCTGACCCAAAAGGAAACTCAAAGGATGGAAAACAGTATTCCATGCAACAAGAACCCAGAAAAAAGCAAGGGTAACTATTCTATTTGCAGACACTGTGAACTTTAAACCTAAAATAATTAAAAGAGACAAAGAAGGTCACTACATACTTGTAAGCGGAAAAATTCAAGAGGAAGAACTACCAATTATAAATATATATGCACCAAACACAGGAGCACCCATCTATATAAGACAGATACTAAAGGACATGAAAAACCAAATACACAAGAACACAATTATTACAGGGGACCTTAACAGCCCATTGTCACAAAGAGATAGATCAACTAGACAAAAAGTCAGCAAAGAAGTAATAGAACTGAATCATACCTGCAAGCATATGGACTTAGTAGATGTTTACAGAGTGTTCCACCCAACCACATCAGAATACACATTCTTATCAGCTGCACATGGGACATTCTCCAAAATAGACCATATATTATCTCATAAAACATTCTTAAGTAAATGCAAGGGTACTGAAAATATCCCATGCATAATATCTGACCATAGTGCACTGAAACTGGAAATTAATGGCAAAAGAAATTGCAAAACCTGCATACATATATGGAAATTAAACAACAACCTTTTAAACAACCAAGGGGCTACCAATGAAATTAAGGAAGAAATAAAGCAATACTTACAATTTAATGAAAATGTGGAAACAACCTATTGAAACCTGTGGGATGCAATGAAAACAGTCTTAAGAGGGAAATATATAGCAATAGTCATATCAAGAAAATAGAATGAATGGCCCTGAAGCAAGGCCAGCAGATTGCTTGTAGCTGCTGGTTTCAAACAGGAGCCTAAAGAGAATTCTTTCTGTGGTCTGTTGGCCATTTCAGAACTTTGGAAATGGAATGGTCAATTCATCAGAAAGAAATAGCAGGTGAGTAAAGTGGACTTCGGGGGGCCTGCAGAGGAGAGACCCTGGCTCCTCGGGACCTGCATGGTGTGGTTCACTTGGGGTGCTGGGAGAACAAGGAGCTCCTCCCCTCTCTGGGGGACGACTGAGAGTGTGGCAGACTCATGTTAATGTCTTACTTAATGATAGTGCCTTTGGCAAAAACAAGAACTACACACTGTTACAATACCATCCATTAAGCAAGGTGCTCTACGCTGATTTCACTAACTTCTCCATTACTGCACATTTTGGTCCAGGATCTGGTCCACGGTTCCACTTTGAATTTAAATATACCTCTCCCTGGTCTCTTCTGTCCTGAGACAGTTTTTCAGTCCCTCCTCCTTTTCATGACCTTGAAAATTCCAAGAGTTTTGAGTGGTCACCTGATGGTACAGCGCCCCTGAACTGGTTCTGTCTGATGCTTTTCCGTTATAAGACTGGGGTTATGGCCCTTTGACAAGAGCAGCACACAGATAAAGTGGTTTCTATCATGTTAGCACATTAAGGGCTGCAGGCTATCAACGTGACTGCTGAGGTTAACCTGGATCACCTGGTCAAGGTGGCGTCTGCCAGGTTTCTCCACCGCTAGGTTACTGTTTTTCCTTTTTCACACACTTATTTGGAAGCAAGAGGAGTGAGGAGAGTCTACATATATAAATTGGGGTTCTCTTTAAGAAAGGCTTGTCCTTTCTCCCCCATTTATTTATTTCTTCAGCCATGTACCTTTACCAGTATGTGGCAGACTTTTGGCAGCCCGAAGGAGAGAGACCCTGGCGTGTCGGGACCTGCATGGTGCGGTTGACTCGGGGTACCAGGAGAACAAGGAGCTCCTCCTCTTTCTGAGGGATCTGAGAGTGTGGCAGACTTTCGGCAGCCCCAAGGAGAGAGACCCTGGTGTGTCAGGACCTGCACAGTGCGGTTGACTCGGGGTGCCAGGAGAACAAGGAACTCCTCCCCTCTCTGGGGGGTGGTTATGATCCTGCCAGCATGTGGGCTGAGAATCAGACATCTCATGTTGTCCTGTCCCCTGCCCTATGTCCCCTCTCCCCCTCCCCCCTGCTTAGCAAGTGGGAGCCAGTGAACTACACATCTTGTGAAAAGATTGGCTATGTTATTTAGTATGAGCTCCCCATATGCAAAGATAAGGACAACCATTTGGAAGAAAACAAGATACATTATGACAGACAGTGAAGATCTCTGGTTGTCTACCTTTGAAATGTATGCTTTCTTATGTCCTGATCTGTTTTGTTGTGTTTAATCTTACCCCCTTTAAAATAAAATTTAAAAAAAGAAAATAGAATGAGCACTTAATGCTTCATCTCAAGCTACTAGAAAAAGAAGAGCAAATTAAACCCAAAGCTCATAGAAGAGAGGAAACAGTAAAGATTACAGCAGAAATCAATGCAATCAAAACTAAAAAACCAATACAAAGAATTAATGAATCAAAAAGCTGATTTTTTGAGAGAATAAACAAAATTGACAAACCTCTAGTAACCTTATAAAGCAAAAAGAAAGAAAAAAACACAAATGTATGCAATAAGGACCGAAAAGGGGGAAATTAATACAGAGACCATGGAAATTCAAAAGATCATGAACACCTACTTTAAGAATCTATACTCACATGGAGAGGAAAATACAGAGGAAATGGACAGATTTGTAGAAACATATGAACTACCAAAAGTCAACCAAGAAGATATAGCAATTTTGAATAATCCAATATCAACTATTGAAATTGAAAATGTAATAAAAAACTTACCAACAAAGAAAAGTCCAGGTCCTGATGGATGCACAGCTGAATTCTACAAGAAATTTAGAGAAGATTTGATGCCAATACTCCTTAAACTCTTCAATGAAATTGAAAAGAAAGCAGTCCTCCCTAAATCATTCCTGGAGGCAAGCATAACTCTCATACCAAAACCAGAGACAGACCCAACCAAAAAGGTGAACTATAGGCCAATCTCACTAATGAACACTGATGCAAAGATTCTCAATAAAATACTGGCAAATAGAATGCAGCAAATCATCAAGAAGATTATACATCATGACCAAGTGGGGTTCATTCCAGGAATGCAGGGATGGTTTAACATACACAAATCAATAAATGTGATACACCATATCAACAGAGCCAAAAACAAAAACCACATGGTCATCTCAATAGATGCAGAAAAAGCTTTTGATAAAGTCCAACACATGTTCATGATAAAAACCCTTCAGAAACTTGGAATACACAGTGTCTACCTCTGCCTTATAAAGGCCATCTATGACAAACCAACAGCCGATATTATACTAAATGGACAAAACTTTCACTTTAAAATCAGGAACAAGACAAGGATGTCCACTATCACCACTCCTTTTCAATATAGCTCTGGAAACACTAGCCAGGGCAATCAGACAAGAGAGAGAAATAAAAGGAATAAAGATAGGAAAGGAAGAAGTTAAATTATCACTATTTGCAGATGACATGATACTCTATATAGAAGACCCAAAACACTCCATTAAAAGACTGCTAGAGGTAATAAACAAATTCAGCAGTGTAGCTGGATGCAAAGTCAACCCCCCAAAATCAATAGCATTCCTGTACACAAACAAGAAACTCACCGACAGAGAAATTATGGAAATATCACCCTTCACAATAACATCTAAAAAAATGAAATACCTAGGAATCAACTTAAGAATGTAAAAGGCCTATATGCTGAAAATTATACTATGCTAAAAAAGGAGATTGAAGAGGATATTAGAAAATGGAAGGATATTCCTTGCTCTTGGCTAGGAAGAACAAACATTGTGAAAATGGCCATACTCCCAAAACTGCTATACAGATTTAATGCAATCCCAATCAAAGTACCATTGACATACCTCACAGATCTAGAGAAAACACTCCTAAAATTCATTTGGAACCAGAAGAAACCTAGAATAGCAAAGGCGATTCTGAGCAATAAAGACAAGGCAGGAGGCATCTCAATTCCTGACTTGAAACTGTACTACCAAGCCACAGTGATAAAATAAGCATGGTACTGGCAAAGAAATAGACCTGAGGACCAATGGAATAGATTAGAAGATGCAAGTAAAAGTACAAAGACAGCCACCTGATATTTGACAAAAGGGCTAAACATATTCACTGGAAGAAGGATAGCCTCTTTAATAAAAGGTGTTGGAAAAATTGGCTCTCCACATGCAGAAGAATGAAACTAGATCCATGCCTATCACCATGCACAAAACTAAAGTCTAAATGGATCAAAGACCTAAATATTAAAACAGAAACACTAAATCTACTGGAAGATAAGGTAGGTAGAAGTCTTGGAGACATAGGGGTAGGCAGAGAATTCATGGACAAAACGCAAACTTCACGGGAAATGCTTCAGAGAATCAACAACTGGGATCTTATATTATTGAAAAGTTTCTGTACTTCAAAAGAAATCACCAGCAGAGTGAAGAGAAAACCCACAGAATGGGAAAGAATTTTAGCCAGCAACCCCTCAGACAAAGGACTTATATCAAGAACATATTAAGAATTGAAAAACATCAAGCCACCCAAATTCAAAGACCCTCTCCAAAAATGGGCATCTGAGATGAACACTCAGTTCTCAGATAAAGATATATAAATGGCAAATAAATACATGAAGAAATGTTCACCATCACTGGTCATTCGAGAAATGCAAATTAAAACAACATTGAGATTTCATCTCACTCCTGAAAGAATAGCTGCCATCAAGAAATCAATTGATAGCAAATGTTGGCAAGGCTGCAGGGAAAAAGGAACACTGCTCCACTGTTTGTGGGAGTGTAGACTGGTGCAACCACTATGGAAATCAGTATGGAGATTTCTCAGAAGACTAGGACTAGAAACTCCATTCAACCTAGCTATTCCCCTCCTGAGTATTTTCCCAGAAAAACTGAAAAGGTCATATCACAGCGATATATGTGCACATTGTTCATAGCAGCACAATTTGTAATAGCTAAATCTTGGAAACAACCAAGATGGCCATCAACCACAGAGTGGAT
This sequence comes from Dolichotis patagonum, assembly GCA_004027295.1. Taxonomy (NCBI): domain Eukaryota; kingdom Metazoa; phylum Chordata; class Mammalia; order Rodentia; family Caviidae; genus Dolichotis; species Dolichotis patagonum. Next base: position 6,185 of record PVJX010015491.1, on the reverse strand, counting down.
GAAAAAGATGTGGTATTTTTATGCAATGGAGTATTACTCAGCTATGAAAAAGGATGATCTTGAGGCCTTCATAGGTAAATGGAGACAATTTGAAACTATTCTCATTAGTGAAATAAATAATAATCATATTTATAAATATTGCATTGTGTCTCTAATGTAAAAAGTAATAAGAACTGTAGGAGTAATAAAACCCAAAATGTGTAATTGCTACTGTAAAAAAGAGAGAAAAAGAAAGTGCTCTAAAGGATATAACTGCATGTATGTTTAAGTGTGTAAGATGGATGACCATATTACTGTTTTTTTTACATCATGGAGCAGAACTGTTAACAGTCTCATTGTTTGAATGTGTACTTTGTATGCTTTAACTTTGTAACTTGAACAACTATTTCCAAGATGACAGTATGTAATTTATCAAGTAATGATTTCTTAGTATTTTTTGTTCTTTTTTTTTCTTAGAATTTTGTATGGTTGCTACCATTTTTTCTATTTTGTTTGTTTTGTTTTTAAATAAAATTTTTAAAAGTATAAAATGGTATATATAAATACCAAAAATAAAAAGCCTTATGAAAGTCATAAATTTCAAGAATGACCAGTGTGAATACAGAGCATCTGAAACTGAGACAAAAATGGTAAATTATGATCAAGCTCTCTAAGCTTCTCTAAGCCATATAAAAAAATAACAAGAAAAAACTCATCCAGTAGCTCCTGATGACACCAAGACCAACGTAAGGTTAAGCAGAGTTAGAGAAAAACTGAAAGAAAATAGACAGAATTATTAACTAGCTTACACAAATCATAACAGAAAATTTTCCAAATATGAGAAGAAGTTCAACATACAAGTGAGGCTTCCAGAACTCCTGTTTCCCATGTTCTTGTGTGTGTGTGTGTGTGTGTGTGTGTATAAAAAGAGATGCATCAATTCATGTCATACTTAAATTGCCAGATGTCTAACAAAAAGTAATAATTTCAAAGGAAGTTGGAGCAAAACAAAAAATTGCATATAAAGGTAAACCCATTAGAATTATGGCAGACTTCTCTAACAAACCGTAAAGGCCCTAAGAGCTTGGAGTTAAGTATTTTGAACCTAAAAGCAAATGATGTCCAACCCACATTAGCATGTCCAGAAAAACTTTCCTTCACAAGAGATGGAGAAATAAGAACATCTTCTGAAAAAGAACAACACAAGAGATTTATGAATACTAAACCAGCCCCACAGAAAATAGTCAAGAATAGCCTAAACAAGAATGATGAATCAAAAAGTCCCTCCCATAAAAACAGATGGAATGAAAACACCAAAGGTCAATGGATAAACAATGACAACATAAAAATAAAAGGCAAAGGAAAACAAAAGATTCATCAACAGATGACTGCAATGATAGTAAATAATCAACACATGTTAGTAATATCTCTCAATGTTAACAGCCTCAACTCAGCAATTAAAAGACACATTGGCAGACTGGATCAAAAAACAGAATCCAATAATCTGTTGCATTTAAGAAACTCATCTAATACAAAAATATATTCTGGCCAAAAAATCACAGGATGGGAGACAATATTTCACGTACCAGGGCCCTAAGGGGATAACAGTTTTGAAAACTGATTGGAAGGCCAACAGTAGCCAAGTTGGACCGAGAGGAGAATCAAGAAGCCAATCTTCCCTTCCCGTGAGCCAACTGGTGGGTGGACTAGGAGACAATATCCCCCTCCCATAAACAACTGGCTGATTTGGAGGATCACAGGCAGCATTGGTAGCAACTGAGGTGTAAAAACAAATTAACTCGTATATTGTTTGGTTGACTCTGCAGGCCTAAAGCCAGTAAGTAGTCTGAGCATATATTTGGAGGATAACAATATGCAATATAGCAACTATGGGGGATTTCCTTCTGTCTTGTTTTTGAAATTTAATATTATTCTCACTGTTTTGTTTTGTTCTGTTTTGTTTTTTAATGTTCTGTTTTGATTGGTTTTATTCTGCTTTGTTTGATTTTATTTTGTCTGATAGTATGGGCAGCAATTTTGAAGAGGCATTATGGTAACCATTGTTGATTTTATATTATCCTGTTTTGAAATTCTGTATCATTTTCACTGTTTTGCTTTCACTGGCTTTATTCTATTTTATTTTGTTTGATTTTATTCTCTTTAAAATAAAAATTTAAAAAACTGGAATACACAAAGAAGAGCACTACATAGTAATTAAGGGAGCAATCGAACAATATGAGATAACATTTATGTATCAAATACTAGAGCATCTATCTTCATAAAACAAATACTGCTAAACACGAAACATCACATGCTAACACAATCATAGTAGGTGATCTTAGTACTACACATTTGCAAAAAGATAGATCAACTAAACAAAATCAATAAAGAAACATCAGAACAGAACCACACCCTTAAACATATGGACCTGCTATCTACAGAGTATTCCATACTACTACAAAAGCATATACATTATTTTCTGCAGCACACCATAAAAGAATCAGGATCACCTCACTTTGCCTATCAGACCACTGGGAAATGAAAATATAAATCATCCATAGGAAATTTAGAAGCATTTGGAATCTTAGTAATGCTCCTGAGAACCCAATGAGCCAAAGAAGAAATCAAGGAAGAAACTGATTTGTGGAAGTTAATACCTGTACTGAGAAGTTTGTTGCAATCAATGCTCATGTTAGGAAAACAGGGCAAGCTCAAGTAAATAACCTAATGAGGAATCTTAAAATGCTTGAGAAAAGACAACAACCTAAACCCAAGCTGCAATTAGAGAGGGAAATTATAAAGATTAGAGCGGAAATCAATGAAATTAAGACAATAAAATACAAGGAATCAACAAATTGGAGAACTGATTTTTCAAAAGACTAAATAAAGTAGATAAACCCTTAGCTAAACTAAGCAAAAGGAAGAGGAAAAAGACACATCCAGGCAATTAGAAATGAAAAAGACAAAATCAAAACAGACACTTGAAATATGGAAGATAGTAACTACCATGAAAAATTGTATTCCAACAAATTGAAAATCTTGAAGAAATGACAGATTCTTAGACTCTTCAGATTAACAAAGTTAACCCAAGAATACAGAACAATACTGAACAACCTAATTTGAGACAGTAATTTTTAAGAACCTACCAACTAAAAAAAAGTCCAGAACATGATGGATTCATTGCTGAGTTCTACAAAACCTTTAAGGACTTTGTATCAGCAAAACTCCTCAAACTCATCAATGAAATTGAATGAAACTGAGTGCTTTCAAGCTTATTTATGGAAGCCAGCAACACTTTAATCCCAAAATCAAAGACTCAACTAAAAAAGAAAATTATAGGCCATTCTCCTTGATGAACATGGATGCAAAAATCCTCAGTAAGATATTAGTGAGAAGAATGTACCACATCATCAAAAAGATCATATGTCATGACCAAGTAGGTTTTATTCCATGTTGTAAAGATGTTTCAACATATGCAAATCAATAAATAAAATACAGTATATAAACAGAAGGAAGGACAAAAACCACATGATCACATCAATAGATGAGGCAAAGTTTTTTGACAAAGCCCAATACCACTTCACAGAAAGAACTCTGAAGAAAATAGGTGTAGAAAGACCATACCTAAATTTGATGAAAAGCTATATATGATAAACTAGCAGCCAACATATTAAATGGAGAAAAACTGAAAACATTCCCACTAAAATCAGGCACAAGACAAGGCTGCCCACTATCACATTTCTATTCAACATAGAACTTGAAACATTAGCCAGAGCAATCAAGCTAGAGAAAGAAATAAAAATGGTACATACAGGAAAAGAAGAACCCAGATTATCATTATGTGCAGATGACATATACTCTACATATAATGCCCAAAGAATTCCACTAAAAAACTCTTAGAATTAATAACCAACTTCAACAATGTAGCAGAATACAAAATGAGCACACAGGAAATCAGTAGCATTTGTCACACCACTAATGAACCCAATGAGAAAGAAAGTATGAAAATATCATTCATAGTAGCATCAAGAAAAATTAAATATCTAGGTTAATATAACCAAAGAAGAGAGAGACCTCCTCAAAGAACACTATAGTATTCTGAAGAAGGAGACTGAAGCAGACATCAGAAAATGAATGTTCTCTGCTCCTGGATGGACAAACCATTACTATCAAAATGCCCATACTCTCAAAACTACTATACAAATTTAATGCAATTCTAATAAAAATTCCAACAACATTCTTTACAGAAGACAATCTTTAAATTCATGTGGAACCAGAAGAGAGTAATAATAGCAAAAGCAATTCTGTGTAAAAAGAGAAAAGCAGGAGGCATCACAATCCCTGACTTCATGTTATATTACAAAATTACTGTGATAAAAACAGCATGGTCATATCCACACCCCTAGTGCCCTGGGGGTTCCGCTGGCCCCAGTTCTGCACGCCCAGCTTCTGCCTCACAATTAAGGGAGCCAAGAGTCTGCAGGGGAGTGGAGATTGCCCAAGGTGAGACACAGTGCTCCGGGGAGAGTTGGAGACCTATGCTCCCAACGTTTGAGTTTCTGGGGAGCTACCAGAGATGCTGGACTGGGCCCAGCAGATTCCAGGGCCTCAGTCCACCACACTCAGTGGCCTTCTTTCAGTTCAGGAGGCAGAGACTGCATAGGAGGACTCTAGGCCTGTTTTGGGCTGGCCTGGGGAGAGCTTAAGACCAGCGCTGCCAGTGGTTGAGATCATTTCCAGCCCCCTAGGACAGGGGATGGTGCCCAGGGGGGTGGCGCCAGCCCCAGTTCACACCTCCCAGATTCCATCCCTCAATTTAGGGAACCAAAAGTCTGCAGGGGAGATGAGACTGCTCCAGCAGCTGAGGGTGCAAGAGATGATTCACCACACACCCAGAGGAAGCTTTGGAATACCACTCAGAGCAAGGAAATAAAGAAAAGTGACAAAAGGAAAGACCAAAAGGCAGGCTCAAATCACCAGCCCATCCAAAGAAAGCCTAGAAGCCATGTACATAGAAAAAAATGGAAGCCATACCCCTGAAATGACTGAAATGATATTAACTGAAATAAAGAAGCAACTAGGGGAAGCTATGGAGAAATTCAAATCCGAAATAATTGCCTAGATAAAAGAAGAAATGATAAAAGTAGTGAAAGAAATAGTGAGCACATCTAATGAAGACCCAGCTAAAAAATTAGAGGAACAAAGCAAACAGACAGAATCCCTGAATGAACACTGTAAGAAACAAACAGAATACATAAAGCAGATTCAAAGAGATATACAGGAAATCAAAAATTCTATTGAAAGTTGCCAAAACCACCTCAACAAAAGTGAGGATAGAATTTCAGACCTCGAAGATAGGATTGCAGCTAGTGAACAGGAAAGGAAAGATCTTTTAAAAATAACAAAGAATCAGGAAATAACAATTCAACAGCTGCAAGATGATGCAAAGAAAAATAACATAAGATTAATAGGGATAAATGAAAAAGAAGGGGACAGCCCAAATGATATCAAGAGGATATTTACAGAAGTAATAGCTGAAAACTTCCCAAACATGAGAAGGGAAACTGATGTTTGGATTAGTGAAGCATATAGAACTCCAAATAGCCATAACCAAAATAAAACTACATCCACACACATAATAATCACCATCCCAGAAATCCACCATAAGAGCAGAATACTAAAAGCTGTTAGAGAGAAAAGAGAGATCACCTATAAAGGAAAACCTATCAGAATCACAGCAGACTTCTCAACACAAACAATGAAGTCAAGAAGAGCATGGAGTGAAGTATTTCAGATCCTAAAGGAAAACCACTTCCAACCGAGACTGATGTACTCTGCAAAACTGTCCTTCAAAATTGATGGAGAAATAAGATACTTCCATGAAAAAGAACAGCTGAAAAACTTCATGAACACCAAACCAACCCTACAAAGAATATTGAAAGACATTCTAGATACACATAGGATAAAACCACTAAGTAAGGCAGACAATTAAACAGAATGGAAAGCTAAAGATATAACAGCAGAAAGATAACATGTCAACAATAAACCAATATATAACAGTTATAATCATTAATGTAAATGGCCTCAACTCACCAATCAAAAGAAACAGACTGGCAGAATGGATCAAGAAACAACATCCAACTATACGCTGTCTACAAGAAACTCATCTAACCCAAAAGGAAACTCATAGACTGAAAGTCAAAGGA